>APFE030040691.1:25218-49046 GCA_000404065.3 Pinus taeda | reverse complement strand
ATATACAGAGATTTACGGATTTATGTAGACGTTTCAGAACTATAAAGAAGTTCCATTTTGAAAACATGAGAAAAGGTGAAAAGCATATGAATAAATAAAATGAGTTGTTTTTTTTGAAATTTTTGAGTTTTTTTAGTGGGTTTTTGGGTCAATTGTTTTTAAAATATGGTAGTAATTTATTGAAATCACAAGTTTGATGGGTAATCCCTTAACAATCAAAGTGTCATAAGGGTTTTCTGAGGGCCCTGAATCCAAATATGTTAAATAACACAAATCAATATTTCACCTCAAATTTCCCGTGAATTTAAGCAAATGAAAGTCCAAAAAGTAGCAATAAAGACAACTCCTAAATAAATTATCAAAGTAAATTAAATCAATAATTTATTTTTTGAATAAACAAAATTAATAAAATATGCCAAATAAGTAATAACATATATGAATGAATTAATACTATAGTAAAATATAAATTATATTTATTACATCTATATAGTTTAATAATATATAACAAAATGATTATATATATGTGTGTGTGTGTGAAGAGAGAGAGAGAATATCTTATAATATAACATTATAAATAAATCATTAAATAGTATATATGTAGAAAGTTAATGGCTATAATAGTAATATTAATTATGTATATTATATATTAGATTTAATATAATTCTAGTAATTTATATAATTCTAAGCTAAATGTATGTTAAATAACACTAAGAGGGGCAAAGTATAGGGAAAAGGTTAAGGAGAGAAAGAAGGGAAAGAGAGATATAAAAGGAAGAGGTCATACAATAAGAAAAAAGAAAGTTAGAAAAGAAGACTAATTCTTATTATTGATAATATGCTCATTTTTTAATCATAAGATGAATTGATAAGATAAATATTTTATTATTATTTTTAGATATTAAAATTAGAAACAAAATACAACAACTTTTGGATAAGTAAATTATAAATTTTAGTTAGGTTATCTTTTGTTTGCTGAGGCAAATGTTAGTCCTTCTTTTGCATTAACTGAACAAACAGTTTACAATATGGACATGAATCTCCCCACCATCGAGGAGACGGGAAAACAATGAAAAAGTACTAAGGGCAAGCCAATTAGCTGAACAGAGAAAAAACAAAAAACCTTGTGAAAAAGTACATCAATTAGTGTTGGATAATCCGCAAACAAACCGATGGACAAGGTTGACCACGCTCCGACAAGACAAACGAACTATGGCTAGAAAATGGCGGGACCCAATGCAAAAGCTAGACCGTTGATTATCCTCTGCTGCATCCTACGGTGCAGATTAAAATCACACCGAACATAAGACCACGTGATAGTGCGCGGGGAAGGGCAGTTTCCCAAACCACCTCCCTGCCACGTGGCAAGATCTGAATATGATCGCTCCAAAAATTCAAAAACCGCTTCCCAAGAGAAGGCGGCGCGATAAGGTGAAAACCACCCGTGAAGCTAATTTTCCCTCCAAACCCCAAAAAATGAAAAATCGCAACCACGAGGAGAGCTAGGATTCCTCCCTTGCTCACTGTTTCACCACTCCTTAACCTGGAATCATGAGAGAGAAAGAAGCACTCCCATGAAATTGAGAGTGTGGTTACCATATCACTCACCCCGAAGAGCATTGGAAACCGGCTCGCTAGCTTCAATTAATCATTTCCAACCCCGCGAGCCCAATAATCATAAATTTCCTTATCCTATGTAGGTTGGGCTTTGCATATGGCTTTCAACCTACTAGGAGGCATTTCCTGCCATTTCCTGTCTATTGTGCACCCGATATTAATGACTCCTTGGTTGGCTAGTAGATCAGCAAGTTTATTGGCCTTCCTCCGAACATGATAAAAGCTAACCGTTCGAAGGCATTAGAGATGTTTCTGTATTCTTTGGAAAACTTGTATAAGTCTCCACTACTTCGAGACCCTTTCTGGCACTGTTCCATAGCTGATTTTCTTAACTGCATTTATAGAAATCTCGGGGTCAGCTTTTATGAGAACATTGTGGCTGTGATTGAGTTTAAGCAATTCCAGACATTGTTCCAATGCCATTAATTTAGCCATTTTGTTGGTGGCTTTGCCTAGATGGCAGTGCAAAGTGAAAATAATTTTTCCTTCTTCGTCTCTTAGCACACCTCCATAACTTTCTATTCCTGGGTTGCTTTTTGAGGCCCCATCAATGTTGCATTCCAAATGACCTTTTGGAGGAGCATGCCAGAATTCCTTTTCCCTTTCCAGCACTCTTACTTTTTTGCTAAGACCATGGCAAATAATCCATGAATTCCCAAATTCTCGAGAGTTCTCAAATCACGGGCAGTGGGAGGATTCGAGGGGTAACTATGGACCATGGTGGAGACGGTCTCCTTTATCTACTTTAAGATTAGTTCCAATAGGCAATTGGAAGTAGTTTTTTCATCCTTGAAGATTCTTTTATTCCTTTCCTTCCAAACATTCTAGATAATGTAGCTTGGTGTCAAGGTCTAGGCCAAATTAAGGATATCATGCTCTGAAAAGCTTTTTCTCCACTTGTTCAAGGTGTTAATGATGCTCCCTTTATCTCTGTTTATTGAAAAATAATTTTGAAAGATTCCCATAACCAGTTGATATAGGTACAGTTCCTGAGAATATGCTCTATTGTTTCCTCTTGATCCTCACATAATGGGCATCTAGAGGGCCCCATAACCCCCCTCTTTTGAATGTTATCCCAAGTTAATATTTTCTTGTGATGAACTAGCCACATAAACAGTTTGACCTTCATCCATCCCTGGTGGCTCCAATGTTTTTGCCAGGACTTGGCCAAAACATAAGGATCTAGGTTAAGGGTGATTCTTTTTGCTTCATGAATGTTAAAGATTCCTTCTCTGTTTTGTCCCCATCTTAACTAATCCTACCAATCTATGACCAATATCTTTCTCTGTTCTAAAATTTTCATAAGTTTTTCTATTTTTTCCTTTGTGGGGCCTTCTCCTCTGCATTCTATTTTCCTCCACCTTCTCCATTTCTTATTGTCATATGGAAGATTCCATAAATCCCTGACTTTTATTAATCCCTGGGAATTGTTTCCTGCTTGATGCCCATAAAGTCCTCCCTTAACAACAATGGTTCTTGTTGCAATTTATCTTCATAGAAGAGAGAATGTTCACCTTCTCTCATTTCCCAGAAGCTATTGTTCTAAACTAGGCTTCTGTTATCCTAGGATTTATTCCATATGTGAGAGCCTTTTATGTTCCCTAACATTCTAATGAGGTCACTTGTTTGCCAGGAGCTCGCATATTTTTCTTTCCAGGTTTTAGCCCATTATGCTTCTAGTTCTTTAACCCATCTCCACCAGAGTTTGGATCCTAGAAGATTACTTAGAATCTCCTGATCATCTAAGCCTAGGCCTCCATGACTTTTGGGTTTGCAGAATTTATCCCACGAAACGAGGGCCCATTAATTTTTAGTCTCCTCCTTGCCCCAGAGAAAATCTCTCTAAATGTTCCTGAGTTGCTGTAAAACCCCTTTGGGAGCTGGCAGAGTTGATAGAAAGAAAATAGGGATGGATGGAAGAACTGCCTTCGTTTAAATCAATCTACCAGCCATGTTCAATGCTCTAAAAGTTCATCTTTTGATCTTGTCTTGCATCTTGTTGAGCATCGGTTCCCAGATACTTGTGCGCATAGGTTTATCCATCAGGGGGATGCCCAAATACTTAGAAGGGAGGTCCTTCCTTTGGAAACCCAAAATTCTAGAGATGTTCCTTTGAATAGCAATGTTAGTGTGAAAGAAAAAAAAAATAATTTGGAGAGATTGACTTCCATACCTGAAGCCAAGGCGAACCCATTTAAGATTTTTTTGTGCTCTGTAGCTTCCTTGACTGTGGGGATATCCTGTAGCATGGTGTCATCCACAAATTGTTGATGAGTCAAGGCTTGGCCATTCTCCGTTAATTGCAGGCCCTTGATATTTCCTAAAAATTTTGCAGTTTTGATCGTTCGGCCCAATCCTTCCATCATGAGGATGAAATGAAAGGGAGAGAGAGGATCTCCCTGACTAAGGCTTGTAGAAGGAGAGAATATCTCCAAGGGTGTGTTGTTCACCAGAATTGAAAAGCTGGGTGAGGTAACCATAGCCATAACCCATCTGATCCAATCATCAATAAACCCAAATGTGGAAAGGACCTTTTATATGTAAATCCAATTCACCTTGTCATATGCTTTTGCAATGTCTAATTGCATGATCATACCGGCTTGCTCTTTGCAGGTGATAGAGTGAATGACCTCGTGGGCCTGAATAATATTATCCAGGATTTGCCTTCCTTCGACATAACCAGACTACTCCCTAGAAATCAAAGAAGCCAGAAGAGGTTTGAGTGTGTTGGCCAAGATCTTAGAAATGATTTTGTAAACAACATTGCATAAAGAAATGGGCCTGAACTTATTGGGAGTCAAGGCAGAGTCCTGTTTTGGGATCAGGGAGATGAAAGATGTTTTGAGGGCTTTCAGAATGGATCTGCTTCTTCTGGATTCCTCAACCACATCCAAAATATCTTGTTTGATAACATGTGAACAGGCTTTGAAAAATTCCACGTTAAAATTGTCCAGACTGAGAGCTTTGCCATTCTGCATCTCTTTGATTATCGTACTAACCTCTGCTTCAGAAACTGGTTTGTTCAGGTTAAAATTATCTTCTGTAGACACCATCTTGGGAATGTTCTTTATAATTTCCTTGATGTGATCATCTCTATCTGGATCATTTTCCTTTGTGATACCTCTGAAATGTTGTACTATCACAACTTCAATGTTCTTGTGAGTGGTCTGAAGCTCCCCATCTTCATTCAAAATTGAGGAGATTCTATTGTGCATTCTATTGGCTATGATGGAACAGTGGAAAAACCTAATGTCCCGTTCACCTTCTTTGAGCCATTGCACTCCATACTTTTGTCTCCAGAAAATTTCCTCATGTTTGCATAAATTCTCCCACTCGAGGTTGAGTTTTTCAGCTTGCTTACTTTTGGATTTATCGAAACCTTCTGCGATCAGTGATTGGTTTATTACCTGCATCTTGATCTCTACTAATGTTTTGTTTGCAAAAATGTTACCAAAGTCCTTCTTATTCCAGTCTTTTAATTTGGATTTTATGTGCTTTAGTATTTTATGGACGAGGAACTTTTTGGAGCCCTGAATCTGAAGATCTTCAGACCACCAATTCTCAATATTGTAGATGAAACCTTAGTGGGTGAGTCAAATATTTTCAAATCTGAAGGGTCTGTTCTTGGGAGCATCAATTCCTTTGATTTCGAATTGAATTGGCGAGTGATCACAACCTCCAAATGGGAGAACACTTACAGATATTTCTAAATCTGTGAGCGTCAACTTCTTAGAGATTAAAAATTTGTCTAACTTAGAGGCAACCTGAGCATCACCTCCTCTTTTGTTATTCCAAGTAAAAAGACCATTTTGTGTTTCAGAGTTAGCTATCTTCATGTCTTCTATGAAAGAATTGAATCCTAATGATTCTCTACTGAGGATTATGGTGCCTCCTTTTTTTTCCGACAGAGATTTAATGATATTAAAGTCTCCTCCAATGACTCAAGGGATTTCTTTATGTCTACTTCTGAGATCTACCAGGGAGTTGAGAAAGCTAAGCTTCTCATCTATTCTCTGACGACCATAGGCATTCCTAACCATGAAGGTGTCAGACATCCCCATTAGCTGAATGATAGCAGATAAGTAATTTCTCATTGCCTCTGCATCTACAATAATGACTTTTGGGGGGTTCCAGAGAGTAAGAATGCCCCCGACTGTGTTTTCTGCTTTTACATCTAAAAACTCAAGTTTACTGAGCCATTTACTATGGATTTGTTTTATTTTCTGAATGGAGCATTTTCTTTCTTGAATGAAGATTATGTTTGGCATTGCTAGTTTCATTCTGTTACTTAGGATTCTCTGTTTTCTTTTACTACCTAGACCTCTGATATTCCATGAGATGAACTTCATAATTAAACATTTGTAAAGGAGTATCTAGTTAGATCTTTCATCTTACCTAAGTCTATCATAAGCTCTTCGCACTCCATCAGGAGCTCATTTTTCTTTTTTCTGCATCTCTTCTTTCCTGGATTTCTGGTGGCTAATACTAGATTTAATTTCATTGTTTTCACCCCTCTGTGTTCTTGTTTGTGGATGTTCTTACCTTTTTCCTGTCCTTGTTCCTGAGTTTTCCGTAAAAACAACTGTTGTATTCTATTGCATTCATCTTGGGGCAGAGAATCTATTCCTCCTTTGGTTCCTTGTCTCAGGAATCCTTCTAGATCGAAGTTTTCCTTGTCGAGGATTTCTTGTAGTTCATGCTCTTCCAGATTTGTTTCACTTTGAGTCATTTCCTGGTCCATTTCCATTTCTGATTCACTTCTCATTGCTTATGTTAGAGAGTTAGTGGCTGGAGAGAGATTTAAGTCCTCTTTCTTTTCTTTTTCTTTAGCATCTTCCTCTGGATCTTGATTTTTTCTTGTGGTGTCTTCAGATTCTTCTAGCACTTTAAACTTATTCTAATTTCCTTTTTGCCCCTTAGTATGTTGTTGTTTAGATTCCTTTTTTCCTCCCCTTCCTTTACTGGCCACTTTCTGAAAGTTTTCAGTGTCCTTCATTGTATTGAATTTTTCTTGGTTATCTTCTTTACTCAGATGGCAGTCTCTTAACAAATGCCCATGTTCATGGCATCTTCGACATCTGAAGGGTATATGCTCATAGTCTACCACCTGCACCCATTCCTCATCCAAAACTTCTAGAATAACTTCATCTGGTAGTGGTCCTGATAGATCCATTTCCACAGATTCTAGCAAAGAAGGTATATTTTCCCCTTCTTGTGGCTTCAGAAGCTTTGATATAGCATCCTAGTTTATTACCAATGGAAGCTAACGATTCTATTTGCTAATAATGTAGAGGTAGAGAGTAGAGCCTTACCCACATGGCAACCGAGGAGAAAGTCTCCCTCTTAGGGAGAAAGTTCATTTTCCTAGGTCTCGTATAGAGACTTGCTGCAACAAAAAAATAGGGTCCTCCTTCAAATATTTTGTCTTTGTATTCAATGTTGGAGAACACTACTGTGAAAAATCCTTTTGACCCCAGATGAAGGTCAATGCTTCCTTTGGGCTTCCAATGATACCTGATCCAAGTCTGTAAAGCCTTTTTAGTGAGCCATAGTCCCATGAACTTACAAATTATGGCGTAGGTTCCCATATGTTCACTGTGCTCCTGCAGAGCAGGTTCATTAAATATTACTTGAGGAGTGATTTCTATTTTTGCTTTCCAAGGTCCTTTTAGTTTTTTGTCTCTTGAACCCAGACTTTTCTCTTCCTCCTCTTTGTCCTTTGTGCTCATGTTTTCTTTTGTTCTAGTCCCATCGGTTTCCTTTTCCTTGTCTCTGAATCTGTAGTTCATATTGCTTTTACTATTTCCAGTGGGCCCCTTACTTCCGTTGGCTACTGCATCTTTGTAGGAGGGAGCCAAGCTCCCTCCCCTGGCACTCTCCATTCAGATCGAACTTCGCTTATTGAGGAACCCTTGCCGCTGCATTTCCTCCGCTCCGCTGCCTTCCAATCTGTATTACTATTTAGGTTATTCTTTTTATTATTATTATTATTATAGATTTAAATTAATTTTATGTAATTGTTTTAGTTAAAATTAACAATCAAATATTATTTGAAAATGTATTAATTTTATATATATTATTGAAATTAGAAATTATTTATATTAATCATTATTCAGAATTTATTTTATTTTAATTTTAAATTTTATTATTTTAAACTTAGTTGTCATCCCATTAACATTACATAATGAAAAATATGTACAAATGAGATTGTAGAAATAAATATTTGATAAGTATGAGTTTTATTAAAGGGCTCTATTTTTTACTATAACTAATTGACCACAATCATGAGTTATCTACACTTTCTTTACATCTCTAAATATTAGCTATTACGTATATGCAATGGCGAATTATTTTCCAATACACCTTTGTGATGCTATGATACTAATCTTAGAGTCACTTAAATATAACATACTTGGAATAAAAATAATAGAACTGCAGAAACCTCTTTGAAAAGGTTCCTTAGCCAACAACACTATTTTAAAAAGTATCTTTCTCCATATCCAAGTTAGTACCAACATTGGACACCATTTTCACATGAAATTCCTCATAGCTCCCATGAAGGTACAATGTCAAACTCCCATTTCCAAAATCCTCCCTAAATTAATTATTGGACCGCAATAAATACATGTATAGGGATGGTAGGTGCAAGAAGTCTTAGTATCCTCCAAGGAAAAATTATATTATCTTATTAGTGGAAGTTGGAGAAGGCTACTCATATCTAGATGGAAGGTTAGGCTCTCATCCAAGGCAATTTCCAAGAAAACTCAGTACACATTCAAAAAATGATTATAGTTGGGGATTCTGAGGTTATAATTTGACACATCCATTTCGGCTCAACTTCATTTTATTCTAAACTCCACACTCTCCTTAAATGGATTATATTGCATATAATTGTTGTAAGAGATTAAATAGTGGCATGTCTTTAGGAAAAACAAAGTTGAAGCAGGGTTATTGGTAAACAAAGCCATAGTGTATGATCTATGCAACATGTCTCTTAATGCTAGGGTAACTCATCACTGAATCCCTTGATGGAGAGAAGTGGTGGCGATAGTTAGGTGTGGTTCAGAGGTGTATTAGTTATATGCATGTGATCAAGGATGAACTTCATGATGAGCCGTGTCTGGATTAATATGTTATACAAGCTAAATAGACTTAAATTCACAATGAAGATGAGGGCATGGTACCTTCATATGCAAATTTTATTAGGGAAATTTCTTGATGGGGATGTTGCAAGTTGAATGGAATCGCTCCCTTGTGGAAAATGGTATTAAAATTGAGATCCCAAGGGCGCACTTTTCATTTTCTCAATGGGTGGATAACAAATCCTTAAGACTAAGGACTCAGTGCATGGAATTATAGAATGGATATGTCCTGGCCTATTCATGTACATTGAAGGTTATCCATGGCATGGACTATAATGATCTAGTACTTTGGGATTTTTTTTGGGAAAAAACAAGGGAAATCAATGGGGAAGAAGGTGCTAGAATCGATGGCTCAAGGGTAAAGGTAGTAAGGAATTATTTTCCCTCTATTGTGCTATTGTTCTTACATTTTCTATCTCATTTTCCATATTTTCTTGGACTAGTTGCTCTCTCCACCCTATTATTGGTAGAATACCTCTAGATTTGTAAGGTACTATTCGGGTTCTTATAATGGAAATTAATAATGTTACAAGGGATTGTGAATCGAGACCTATCATCCCCTCTTCTTGGAATAGAACTTTTGGCTCATTTCTGTTTATTCTATTTATTTCTAAAATTTTATTTTCCTCATCCTTAGTTTAAGAAATTTCTTTGGGTGCAACTCTTTGACAGGGGCTTATAGAAGTGACCTTCTACAACAAGTATGTTTCGAAAAATATCTTCACTTCCCCTACTAGAAAAAATAAGCATCTCTATAATCATATGATGAAATTCCAAATTTGAACAAGTAATTGGTTACATGCATCACTTCCACTGTGGACATGTTAATTGAATAGAAATTTTAGGTTCAGTGAGTGAAATATGAGATCAGTATCATTCAATCATAATTTGTAGAGATTCAAGATGCTACTAAAGTTGTTAACCATTTCTCTTTCTCAATAGTTTATTTTTTAATGGCTTTATGATTTTCCTTTGTAGATTTAAATATATCATCTCCTACTTTGGAACAAGTTTCCTCCTAGGAGGAAGGGAATTCCTGTATGTCATCATAATCATTGAATTGAAGATTTTCTTTATTTGATGTTAGGGATATTTTTTTCTGTATATACTACATGGATACATAATTTAGACTTTTTTTTTTTAAATATATGTTAGTATTATTGGAACTATATACAATTGGTAGTTGATGGGTCAACATTCAAATTTTTATAACTCTAATGTAATGCTATGCCCCCAACATAAAATTTGTCAATATAATATTGCTATTTATGATTAAGATAAAGGATATCCACATGTCTGTATCATAATCTCAAATTAGGTATAACCTCTTCACTCCAAATACATCCTAAACAACTGGAAAAAATATCTACTTTCTATTTCATTGCTCTTCATTTGAATGACACCCCCTCTTTATGCCTCCTTCATAATATGAGATTCCACATTAGAGTAATCTATCCCATTATGATATTATTCACATGTTCTCTCAAAATTATCTTAGGTGTGAAACTACATGGTGGTGGCTAAGAAACACAACTTCCTTTCTAAATGAGGACAACTATGGCCAACTACCTCAATCCCTACAACAAATTCATTAATATACATTGAAATTACCACCTTCTTTCAACTCTACTCTACGTAACCTATCTTAAATATTCTACACCAACAAAAATCACCTATCACATCTTGTAGGAATATATATAAATGAGATTTTTGATGTAAGGATTTTACACGCATGAGTTTTATTGAAATATTTACTTTTAGAATAGCTAACTAACCACTAGAACAATATATCTACACTTCATCCAAAATTCTAAATGTTGGCTATTACATTTATGCAATGGACCATTTTTTTCCAACACACCCTCATAATTATATGATACTAAAATTAAAGTCACTTAAGCAGAACATACTCGGATTGAAAACAATAGCACACCAAAAATATCTTTGTAAATGTTTTTTCACGAACAAAAGTCTTTGAAATAGCCCATTTGTTGTTACCTAAGTTACTAACATCACTCGACAATGATTCCAAATGAAAAGTGTTACATTTATCATAGAATTACAATGTCAAACTTCCATTTCCTATAGCCTCCCTTAATTAATTATTGGAAAAAAATACTATCCTAAAATGCACAATAGGTGCAAGGGGGTGTTAGTATGCTCTTGAGGAAAAATAAAATTATTTTATTTGTAGAGGTTAAGAAAGACTTCCAATGACAATGTGGAAAAGTATGCTCTCCTCCAAGGGGTTTTCCAATCAATCTCCCCACATATCCAAAAGAATAACATGGTCAGTGATATTAAGGGTAGGCATATCCATTTTGGAAATATTCATTTGATTTAAAACCCTAAACTCGCCTTAAATGGATTATATTGCATATAGTTTTATGTAAGATATTAAATTGTGGCATGTCCTTATACTAAGTAATGTTGAAGGGGACCTATTACTAAACAAAGAAATCATGTAGGAGGCATACACCCTGTCTCTTAATGATAGGGTGACTCGTCACCTAACATCTTGATCAAGACAAGTGGTGGTGATAGTTAGGAATAGTTAGGAGGTGAAATAGTTATATGCATGTGCTCAAGGATGAGCTTCATGATGTGCCATGTGAGTTTCAATTTTCTCTATGAGGTAAATAGTCTACAATTTGCAATCAAAATGGAGGGCATGTTAACTTTGTGTTCAAATTTGTTAGGGAAAGCTTTTTATTGTGATGATGAAGTTAGACGGAATCACTCCCTCTTGGAAACTAATAGTAAACTTGAGCTCCCAAGGGTGAAGTTTCCATTTTCTCCAAAGGTGGATAACAACTCTCTCATACTTAGAACTTAGTGCATGGAATTGTAGAAGGGATCTGTCTTGGAATCCTAGTATTTGTTCAAGATTTTCCATAGTGGGTTGAGTACTTTTCTCTAGTAGCTTTGTCTCTTTATTGTGAAATGATACAAGAACTCGATGAGGGAGAATGTGCTAGAACTGATGGCTCAAGGGATAAAGTGTAAATGAATTACTTTCTCTCTATGGAATGAAGTATTTACTCTTGCTATCTTCTTTGTCTTACTCTTTTAGATTTGTCAATATTTCCACACTATTATTTGTAGGGTTAACGTTCATGTTATCTCTTGAAGTGCCACCTCTAGTTCTATAGGGTAATATTTACGTACTTATAGGGGAAATCAACATTGGTACATCTGTATTTTATAGAATCTCTAGGGATTATGAATGAAGGGCTATCATCCCATCTTCCCAAGTCAAGAATTTTTGTTATAGCTCCAAATATCACCCTTGGTATTTGTGATGCTTGGTTTATGGCCTAGGGCAACCCCTCATTCTAGACTTGGTCCAAATATTTAAAACATAGTATTTTACTCCCTATATGCTACTTTTCCCTGTGATAAAAGCGTGTACACATGGTTAGTCATTACCCAACCTGTGTATATGTGTTAAAACATTTAAAAAAATTAAATTTCCTTAACAATGGGCGGAGTTCATGGGTTTTACCTGTTGATTACCTCCTAGTGCCCGTGGCCCAATTGTTCCCAACTATTTCCCAACTAAAAAACTAATTAGGAGAAGTATAAATAGAATTCTATGGGAATGTCTTAAGGAGGAGAGAAGAGATAGAATTACTATACTAAAACTATCCCCTGACCAAATCTGAAGTATCCCTATGCTTAAATCACTTCCCCAAGTTCAGGAAACCCTTTCTTCCTTGAGTGTTGATATTCTCCCACTTGCTTGAGATATCATGGTATTGGTTATGGAAGGAGGATGTTGAAGACTAGGATTGGACAGACCTGGAGGATGGTTCCGCTTGGAGCAAAAAGAAGAAGACTCAGGTGAACTCTTTCCATGTTTATTATAATTTTCTACAATAAAAAGAAATGATGTCTTGTTCATGAGATTCACCTTGTTTATGCATCTGATGTTGTTGTCACTCATGTATGAATGTCATTTGGATGTGTAACTAATCGTCTTACTTATATGATATAAAGTTGATTTGATTAAAATACTTTATCTATATGTTGATATGTATGTTATAATTGGTTGATTTGTAGATTCAAAGATCATCAGGAGTTGTAAAGGGTCTGAACCCTACTGGAAGTATCCAAACGAAGGACATTCAAGTATGTTCATCCTTGCATAGTTTGTTTATTTAATCATGTTTCCTAAGTTGTATCTATGTTTCTTGCTGTAGATTACTCTTTCTCTTTTGGGGTTCTAACCGAAAGCCCTAGGGTTCTTATTCCCGTAATAGAATTGGCAACTCCACTAGGGATAGCAATCTTGTTATTCCTAGTTTGGGTTGTTCAGTGTCACTCAGGGCTCAGTTCTTAGTTTGCTTGTTGTGACAGTATTTCTTGCTCCTATAGGAACTCAGACTTCAAGTCTGATATTTTTGTTCATGCCTTGACTTTTATTTTTCTTACAAAACTTTGTATACACACCTTTTTCTATTTATAGAGGCATACACATGCTCGTTTTTCTGAATTGAAACTGCGTATATGCGAGTTTCATTTGTCAGAAGCACATGTACACGCACTTGTGCTAGAACAAAATCATGTATACCCTTTTTAACATGCATTTTTCAAACCTTTTTGCCCACAAAAATTTGTTTCTTGGTCTGTTTGGTTTCTGAGTGGTCAGTTTCTACCTTTAGAATTTAATTATTCAGTGAGCTTACTATTTTCAATTCTCTCATGCTTTGAAAAGTTTTTCACCTAGGTTTTCTTTTGAGTGAGTTTTATGATTTGTGTTTGAACACACAATGCTTCTTATCAAGGTTCTTAATTGTTCTCGTCTTCCACAATAGCTGATTGTTTTCAATCTTTTTGTTAAACTTGATTATTGGTCTACTTGTCTTGCTTTCCATCATTTCATGGCCTTACAGCTTTTCCTTCCTTTTGAAAGTTTTTGATGAATTTGAAAGTGTTTCTTTCCCGACTTCTTCGTTAGTTTCTCAAAGCTCTTTTGCTGTTGTTGGCTTGTTTAGTGCAAGTTGAAGATTTTTTTTTTCAAGTTTTCATTCATGTCGAATTGGTAACTTGAAAAGTTTCCTTGTGCTTTTCTTTTGGTCTTTGAGTCATTATTGGCATTTTTAGTGCTTTTGAAAAGTTGTTTTCATTGTTTTTTGAAAAAGAAAAGTTCTTACAAAACATTGTTTTGCTTTCTTTTTCTGAGTTTGATTTTGGTTCCTTTGGTTTTTTGAAAGTGAATTATGATTTTTCGAAATTTGCCTTGCTATTTGGAGGACAGTTTGTATTTGGAACTTGCATCCTTTTCAAACACTTAAGTCGGCTTATTAAAAGTTATAAACAATTGCCTTCATTTCCTTTTAGAGTAATCTAGAATCTTGCATTATCATGTACACCTTGCATTAGGGTAGTTTTGCATTACTAAATCATCAATCGTCTTTTTAGCTTTTGTGAGTGTGAAGTCTGCTATAAGAAAATAAAAGCAAAATGTTTTTTTTTTGCTTTATAGAAGTTTCTCAGAACCCAAGTAGAAATTTCTTTTCACCGAAGAACAAACATGTGCATTTCATATAAGTTAGTTTTTCATTAATTTCTTTTGCATCATACAAACACCATAAGTTTCATTTCCATATTGTCCCTTTGACTTAAAAGAACATCCACTTAAGATCAAGCGCTTAATAAAATAAAGTAGAACTTTTCGTATTGTCATCAGAATACACCAACATGTTTTAGGTTTATTTAGGGCCTTGGATTAGGCGAGAGGAGAGTAAACTCTCTAAAGCCATTCTAAATTGTAAAACATAGAAGTTTGATTAAAGAGTGAAATCCAATAGTGTTAGGGAGACCGAGAAAGCTCTGTGACACGGAGTTAAGCATGAGGGTTCATGAAGATAAGGACGAGAGATAACCGCTCTTTTACTTGTCGAATCTTACATCATGACTGTTTCGCCCGACATTTTATATGAGTTGGTGTCTTTAGTTTCTGATCCTAGTGATCTATATAGTTGGCCACTGAGGGGAATCCCATGGCACCTAAGGTTGACATTGCATCACGTTCAGCAGTAATTTTGGAGGGCACCCTTGTGAAGCTTGGGGGCTTGCACTGGCAAAGGCTATTGTTTGGAGGTCAGTGTAACTACCTCTAATACCTTCGCTAGTAGACTTGGGTTGTAATTGGTGTCTAGTCCTAATCACCTAGAGCATAAATACTTGGAAGTTGTTTGATTGTTGATCTCTTTAGGGACATTTTTATTGTGTGTTTTGTGCTCCTAGTGAGCCTAGCTTTCAATCTTCTTGAGTCTTTAAGTAAATATTATAAAAATAATTCAAAGTGGTTGACCGACCATCTCGATCGTCCTGTAGACTTGATGGGCTTTCAACTCAGAGTCCAGAGCCTTCTTCTAGAAGGCGTAGGAGTGATTCTGCCAGTGGTTTTCAACCGGTGGCAATGGATGCATCGAAGATTGATCCTCCGCTTGGATGCATTAGTTTAAAAGATATACTTGATACTACTACAGAGTTAGAGAGGAACACACCAGTTCTTTCTCGAGTACTCTTCCAGTCAAAAGATAGTATTGAAGTGGAAGAGATTTTAGCGTCAGTTGCGGCTCTGAATTCTCCTCTCCCTCCTGATCATCCATACATATTGTTATACATTGAAAGTCTAATTCATAGGCCTTCGAGCTTAGGTCCACACACATCTATCCCTTCGATGACCATTGCTGGAAGCATGGCATCCACCATGAGTGGTGCGATCATGCACACTCCTATATTTGTGCAAGTGGGAGGAACTATTTCCATCCCTTATAACACTCCCAATGCATCCTTACTTGGGTATGGTTCCATTCCATTGATGAGTGGAAGTTCTCAAGTTAATGCATCAATTTTTGGGCTTCTCCCTTTTGGAATTCCCTCTCAAGGTATTCCTTTAGTTCTATTGAATGTACCATAAATTGCCTCCATGTCCATGATGAGTGGATCAACTTCTTTTTAGGGTTTCCCATTTGGAAGTGGTCATATACCACATTCCAATCCAACACTAGTGTATATGCCTTTTCATTTTACAAGTCAAGGCAATAATCCCTTTCAGAGTTGGACAAACCCTACAGTTAGTTTTTTTTTTTCTCGGTAAAACTATTCTATTATATACAAAATCAGGGTACAACTACAATCAAACTTTCAAAAAGAACCAGCTGCCTAGAGGTAATGGCAGTGTGGAACAACAGCGTTCGCAGTTAAGAGGATGAACGAGACCATTAGTCTTTCCCACACAGGGGCTAGAGGAATAAAAAAGACCATTCCCGTGCAGGGGAGTTCAAAAACATTTTGACACAAAGCAGTATCCATCCATGTATAAAAAACCATAACCTGAACACAAACAAATTGTCTACAAGATTGACACATTTACACAACAGCTTTGACACAATTACATAGCCAAAAACATTGGAATTGACAAAATCCCTCCCTTACGGGCCACGAAACCTGAGAAGGAGCCGCAGTTAATCTTTAGGAACCTCCTCCACTATCCTACACCAGCCATATTCCTCCATGTACTGTGCTTGGACCTCCTCCATTGTAGTCGTGATAGGCTCCATCTTGACGTCCTCCTTCTGGATGGATGGTCTCTCTGTTGTCTTCGCGAGATCTGTAGAGGGCATCTCCATAGCTCTCGTAGTAGCAACTAGTGGTGTCATCCCCCTGTGAGCATTGGATTCGCCCTCTTCTTGGGCCTCCTCAATGAAAAGCACCTACATGGGCGTTGATCCGGGGGAGGTTCAGAGAACTATTGAAAGTGAAAACTGTTGAGCCAAAGGAGGGCGAGGAAGAGGACCCAGGAGAGCAGGCTTCTAGAAATTGGCTAGGTCTAACAAAACTTGCACCTTCAGCGTGAGGGAAATGGCAATGGTAATGGCAATGATGGGAGGTCTCTGCATCAATTGAAGGGCACGAGGACCCGCCACAGGTGGAGCCTCGACGGTTGAGCATTCGCTGTCGAGGTTGAACCATAATTGCAGGGTTGGACAGAGCCAAATTGGTTCTTAGAATACAGAGTAAATCAAACGCAGGCAGGGGAGTGGACCTAACATACAGGTGAGGATCCTGTAGGAAATTCATATACCAAACAGATGGACAGAGGCTGGGAATGACCTTAGAATTTAGAATTGAGGGAATGACCTGAGAATTCAGACCAGGGCTCAACCCCAACAGTGCCAGAGGCAGCAGAAGAACCTCGAGCCAAGCCTGAATTAACATGGTAAATCCAATGATGTAGCCATTAATATTGCACCCGCCCTTGCCTCGAGGCATTCCTTCCATTACTATGGCATTCATGGGAGCCAAGGAGCCGAGCCTTATTTCGCATGCGGAGGTGAACGGAGCATTAATGCTCCTCTGTTGCGTTCTTTTATTCCTAAACCTGCGCCGCTGAGAATGTCCCTTCCCCCATGTGGACACAGCACTTTTGCGGATGGCGGGTAGGTGGCCATCACTACGCACCCATCCCATTGCTTTAATTTCAGCCTTAAGCACTCGCATCCTCGAAAACCTTGCGGTTAGTGGGATAAGAGCTGGGAATCAATTTTTTGACAAACAAGGGAATGTGTCGTATTCCTTGGTTAATTCATTTCAAAATTTTCCACCCTTAACCAATTCTTGGAACCCTTACCAGGGGTTGTCAGCTCCTTACAATACTTCCTTAGGGGGAAACATTACCGGTTATGGAAGATTTTTGGCTGGAGTTAGTCAAACTCCAAATTTTGCTCGACCACAAGGGTCACCTTTTGTTCCAGTAGGTTTTACCAGTTACTTTGGGAAACCTGGAGCCTTTCAAAACCTAGGTCATTCATTTCAGACTTTTGAGAACCTCACCCAATCTAGGTGGAATCCCCAAGGTCCTCCATGACTCCCCTTTCTGGCCACGCTTAATCTGCTAGACTTAACAAAGTTGACAAACGATCCAATTTGATACAATCCGTCCTGGCCTACAATCCCAGCCAAACTTCAAATGGATATTCCAATATTCAAAGGGAAGAATGGCGAAGACCCAGGTGGCAATGTAACGACATTCCATTTATGGTGCTCTTCGAACTCCCTGATCGATGATTTGATCAGGTTGAAGTTATTTCAGCACACCTTAACTAGGAATGTGGCTAAGTGATCTATAGAGTTGTCAGGGAGCACCTTTATGTATTTCACTGATTTCGTTAACAGTTTCTTAAATCATTTTCAGTTGCATGTCCGTTATGAAGTTGAAACTGAGCTTCTAGCCAATTTTCATTAGGACACGACAACTCACATTTCGGATCATATCTAGGAATGGAGATGGAGAAAAAGGCTTACGGAGGCCAAAATTCCACCAGAATGCCATCTTAAATGGTTTTTAAAATCATTACAACCAATATGTCCAAGGATTGTTTTATGTCTAGCGTTTATTCGGAAGAGCAAGCTATCTTTCGCGCCAAGCAGTTAGAACTAATATATTCTTAGTCCAGGACTCTTCTGAAAATCTTACTTGATGCACCTAGATCCATGGTTGATGTAGCGAAATAGAAGCTAAGCCCTCATGCTGATGGTATAGTTGGATCTGTTGATGCAAATAAGCTAAACCTTTTGAACCAATTGCAGTTGTTGTCTCTACAAACTGCTTCTTCTAATCAGGTTGTATGTTCTACTCTTCGCCTTCCCAACCTTCTTCCATAAATGTCGTTGAGGCCTCTAACCCCAAAAGAAATCAATAATATAATGGGAAGAAGAAGGGACGAGGTAAAAGAAGAATCAGGAAGGGAGGGGTAATGCAAATAAGCCTGGTGATGGTGCCGATGAGGGTAGAAATGAGTCTAAGAAGAAAGTTAAATTTCTATGAAACTTATGCAATGGAAATCATTTGACGCATCTCTACCCGAAAATTCAAGATGCTCAGTGCTTGTTGGTGTAGCAAGGGTCTTTTAGCTCCCAAGATGTCTTAACTAACCCTTTTTCCCAAGGGCAGCAATTTCGTGCTGGCATGAACTCAAGCCCTGGTACCTCTTCTCGAGGCAACTGGGAAGGGGACAATTCCTCAAATGTTTTCATGATGAGTTCTCATGTCAATGTGGCTATGCGAGCATGTGATTATGGTGTGGTAGAAACATCTAAAGATAAATATGTTCCTAGAACTATGGACCCACTTCATATTGAGTGACCCTCTATCGAGTCTATACCTCGGATACTAAAAGGTTCCACCAAGCGTGCGACTATTAACCATAATGCTAGGGCAGCCTAGAACTACTTGATTGTAGAAGATCTAGCTCAAAGTCCTTGCACTATGTCTGATTTAGAGGTACTCCAGTCATGACCTACTCAAATAAGTGCTTTTCTTTCGGCAATGGAGGCAGTAGATCCAAAAAATTCTTTAGCTCTCACTTTTGGTATGCTAAATGCAAAAAGAGACTTCCTCATCATATGGATTTCCAAATAAAGTCTACTTACCAGAAAACCAATATTTTTTAGATGGTTATAGATGAGGGAGCTTCCATATGCGTAATGTCTATGTCATGTTCGAAAGAAATTGGGTTACCTTCAGTTGTTCGTTCACCCACTCTCTTGACTGCATTTGATGGAAATTGGCATAGGCCACACATGATTATCTCATCCTTTCCTATATGTGTTTGAGGAAAGGTTGTTAATATCGAAGTAGAAATCATTGACGCCAACGTGGATTACAATATCCTCTTAGGGAGGAATTGGATTTATGAAATGGATGCCACAGTGTCATGTTTATTTCGCATCCTCTGTTTTCCTCATTAGGGGAGAATTGTTAAAGTTTATCAATTGGATTATTCTCCAGGTGATTCTCCAACAACTTCAGATTCTACTGGTCCATTGGTGGATAATCCTCGTCAACCTATAGAGAATTTAGGAGTAGGGATGTATTCTTCCTTGATGGGTGTGTTTTATCTTCCCCCTCCTACAACTAGAATTAATACAATTTCATCCTCCAAGGAGTCTTTACGGAAAGAGTTTGTTCAAACTCATTAATTTCTGGATCCTCAGACCTTACATTCATCTGCGACCACATCAAATGAAGGGCAAGTGGGTGGAATAGAACCTTCTATGTCTGTAAGAGAACTTAGACATGAATCTATCGATAAATCTATAGACAACCATCCCACTCCTTCTTCGGAGGAGGAGTTAGATGCTGATGTGGTTCCTGCTAGGACCCTTGACTCCGCTTCTACTTTGGGTTGCTTAGATATAGTTTTTCCATCTAACGAAGCAATTTTCAAAGCAATGATGATTATAGACCGACCATTAAAAAATTTACATCATCATTCATTTTTTTGTCCTCCTTTGTGTGAAGTCGAATCTAGGTCCTCCAATCTACTTACAAGTGATGTTTGTACCATGTCAAACCCTTTGGCTCTGACACATGTTTCTGCCAAAGGTCATATATTGATTGGCTCAAGGACTGTACCTATAAACATCTCTAGGAACAAGTTGGCAGAGCCCCTTGACGAGCTTTACATTAAGAAGAATTTTGTTTAGGTTTCAACTGAGCAATTACTTCTTTGAATATATTATATTTTTGTACATATTTTGTGTGGCATGTTGTGATATCATTCACTCATCAAGTCAAAAACAAACATAAAAAATTTGGAACTGTATATATATATCATAAAACTGATCGTGTGCACATAAAGTGTTAAAAAATAATATACAAAATCGGGACTAAATGTCCATAATCATGTCCAGTCTATCTATCAACCTAGCTTAGGATGAGTGGATAAGAAGGTGACTACTGCACTAGCCACACACAAAATTAGGTGAACCCAGTCTCGTGGCACTCCTACCATGCAGCACTGCATCTCCTCAGGTAGGCCCTCTATGGCCACCATCAGTACTTGTTGAGTCAATCTCACCAAGTTTCTTTGGACTGTATATAAGACCCTATTTGTCTCAGTAGCCACCTCTTCGGCACCTCTTTCGCGACACCTGTGCAACGGGAATCCATCTGGTCTTACTGGACCCACATCTAGAACATGATCATTATGTCAGTATTTTAATCCCATCAAAAATATATCTAAGTTCATTTTCATATTTAAAGAACATAAAATAAATCTTAAAAATTGATAAAAACTTAAAAAAATATTACCTATCTGTCCCCATGTTGCATCTGGTGGTAGCACCAAGTTTGGATCTCCTTAGAAATCCATACCGGCATAGGGATAGTCATCAACAACAATGATTTGTTTTTCCCACCAGGAGAAGAACTCATCGTTAAAAGTAGTGCTCGACATGTCCTCGCCTCCAAGACATTTCATCAAATCAATCCACCTACACATTCGAGGATCTCAGGACTGTTGATGGAGACTGATACCTTGAGATCTGGCACAGGAACCTTCTCGAAGAAGAAGGAGCATAAAACAGTACCATATCTGAAATTTTTTTTTTCTCTTTCTGAATAGAGGACAACTAGCTCTTCATAATCGTAAGAAGAGGTGTACACTAGTCAAAAACAGTGGTGAGGCACTCTACAGCCAAGCTCATGGATACTCATGAAGCTCAGTGTAATGAGGTTGATCCATTTATCCTGGCTAGAATCCTCAGGGATAATCTCTCCACATGTTTTATTGGAATCTCACTTCCATTTTTTTCTGAATACCCAGAACAATAAATCTATACGTAGTCTTCCATTGAAAGACTACCTCGAGTCCAGTGAGTCGAATGTACAACTTCTCCTCTCCAAGGGAGACCAATGATAAAGTAAATATCCTCCACCTCTATCTCCAAAGGCATCTGATCAATCATAAATGCATCATCTTCGACACTCCAATAGTGGATTAGCATTTCAAGTAGATGAGTGTTGGATTTCATGTTGGACATTTTGAAAATTTTCAACAAGCCACATCCCCTCAATGCATCTAATGCATGTTGATCATTCATAACTTCATTGTAAATTGTGGTATGCTCCCTCTCTCTCCATGTGATTGTCATCCTGAAAAAAATTGAGTTTCAACCATTATATTTTTGTATTTAAATTTCAAATCGTGTATACACAGGTTCCTTTTACACACATTCGCATGTAGGGCCATTGTATATGTGGGTTGATAACATCCAACTCGTGTATACACAGAGTTGAAATTTTTAACATAAATTCGTATGGTTAAACCTTAATAAATATTTCTAAAACCAATCACAAAGTAATGCAAGCTTGAAGTGAGGGTTACCTGATGATTTTGATCCAATTTGAATGGTCGAATTCTTTGGGGGACAAGTTTTCTCTTTTTTCTACACAGCTTTTACTCTCAACACAAATGACACAAATGGTGAGTCAAAAGGTCATTTTATATCTTTGAAATTTTCAAATTTTTTCAAAACTTGATTTTATTCGTCTCATGAATATTTTAACTAGTGAGCTTGGATTGTCGAGAGTAGGTTATTTTTTTATGGTATTTTGGACGCTTCTTCGAGATATCATATCGGTTCCATTACCACTGGCCCATCATGGTAGGTATCGTTTACCTACTGCCATATAGGTTAGGGAAACCATTTTTTCTATTGCATCTTGGATACTAGCCTCCATTTGTCGAAACACATGCCATAGGGTCGATCCCATCATGTTATGGTTAGTAAACCACGTTCACTCATCGATTTTTAAATCATGACATGTCGCTAGAGCCATCCTTTACATGGGCATCCAAGTTAGCACCTCACTTACATTTTTTTCCCTTGTTGTTATATTGAGTAGGCTCGAGAGTCCTCTTTAGTCGTGCCATGACTTGTGCATGGAAGACTCATTTCTCTTTACTTCTTCACTTCATTCTAGCCTTATACCCTGACACTCCTTCATGTTGAGTTGTACTGATGCATTGCATTTAGATTATTTGCACCTTTGGGCCTTGAGCTGGCTTCACTTCGACTCGTGTTTAAGCCACTTATTTGACCATGTCTTCTGCAAACTCAAAGCTGCAATCACTTAGCTTCTGCAACTTGACACGCCCTTTGACCCATGGAAGGAAAAGCCCTTTGAGTGTCCTTGACCAGTTTCTCCTCCCTACATTGAGCATAGAATTGTTCCCATCCTAGGAACTAGATCATCTGTTTTAGTGACACTCATTCTTTCCACTGTACTATAGCATTCCTTTATTCATTTTCTAGATTAAAGAAAAAGAAAAAGAAAATATATATTCCAAGAAAGAGTGGGAATGGGACAACATTTCCATATATTGTTGGCAGCTAGAGTCAGTTGTGTCGCCCTTGAAAAAAACACTCAAAGAAAATTTCTCCTCCATTTTGGGCCAGATTTGGTTTGACTTAGGTATGCCTTAAACTTGTTATTGATTTAGTTCTCCTCCGATTGGCTATCTCTTCTAAACATATGGAGAGTTCGCTCATGCCTCCTACATGACGAACTTATACAGACTTATCATATGCTGCCACATAGTCATCATTGAGTTGTGCTTTTGTTTAAGGGAAGTAAGCCTGAGTCAACTTCTTTTCAGTGTCTCTTGACCTATTTTTCAATTGGCCATCCTTGGTTGTTAGTGTCTTATTTGTCATCACATTAGTCATATTGGTCATTTTCTTATGCCGGTTTGATAAGGACTCCATTGACGTTTTGTTGGTGGGTCTTGTCCTTATCGATGACGACATATTGTTCTAAGGAAAGGCCTAGAGCTGCACCCTAGCCCTATTTCCATTATTGATAGGTCACCTTGTCCTTAGCATCGATCCATATCATGCGTCTTTGACTGAGTGATTTCTCTTGTGTTTGACTTTAGCTTTCATTATCACACATTGGGATTCATGCAATGCCTTGGTTTCCATTTGGCCCTATTGGTGGATTCCTCACCTCTGTGTCAACTTTCATTATTGGTTGGTTCAGAGGGTTTCTATCATGCACTAGCTACATCTTGTGTATGTTAGAAACATCCTTCGGTTGGGTTACTACATCTTTTTGTTGGGTTGTGTTATATTCTTTCCACGACTGACCCACGTAGTGAACCGAAGGGTTAGAGTGGGGTGGAGCCCCACCTTCGTTGCGCCGATTGCGCAGTGGGGGGGTCACAGGGGGGGCAGAAGCCCCCCCTGTCCGGGGGGTTTGAGGGGGGCAGG
>APFE030040691.1:0-10978 GCA_000404065.3 Pinus taeda | reverse complement strand
TAAATATAAATTAGATTAATTTAACTTTTTTCCAAATCAAATTCATTTAACAATAAATTTTATCAATTCCTAAAAGCAATTAGTATTATTATGAAAGAAAATGAGATGTCATTTGTAAAAGTCGTTATATGATTAAATAGTTTCAATTCTTACAAAATTCACACATAGAATAATGTTGCTAGACTTCTCAAAAGATAACTGAATTAATACTCATAATTTCTTTACATATAATTAAAGAAAAACGTTGCAAGGAGCTAAATTAATACTCATAATTTCTTTACATATAATTAAAGAAAAACATTGCAAGGAGGTAATTGATACATATCACATACTTACAAATAATTACATAAAAACATTTGGAGAAGCTTATTGAATTGATATGGATCATATATTTACATACTATTATGAGGAAACATGTGATTATAGTAGAGAAGTAGAAATTCAAAAAACTATAACAAAAGAAATCCAAAGCTTAAAGACAATCCTAACATCCATTTGTATGAGTCCCTTCTATTCATATCATTTACTAAATGCCTCTAGGGAAGCCAAAGATGAAGGGGACAATGTTTCATTGTGAAAATATTCCTTGTTCAGTTTTTTCATTTGGTGGAGCTTACAATTAAAGTTTTCATTATGCACTAGAAGCTTCCTCCATACAAAGAAAGCTATGTGCAATGAAAGATTAACTATGTCTAAATCAAATTAAACTTTAACTTTATAACCAAATTAAAATTTATTTAATAATAATTTTCATCAATTTATAAAAATGATTAGGGCTTATGATATAATAAACTATTTTTTTGAAGTTGAAAGCATATCTCACAATACATTAAATTATGGGTTCTGTTTTTCAAAGAATTATGAAAAGCTCCATAATTGATTTTGTAATAGTCAATGGTAAATTAGTATTTGTACTAATTTAGTTATACACTTGTATATTTTATTTTCTTAAAGAAAATAAGAATTTAACGAACTTGTGATAGAAAGAAAATATACATATTCCCTTTGCACATATATAAAATTAAATGAAACCTTTAAATATTTATTTCATATTTAAATATTTAACATGCTAAAGTGCAAGTGGACATTACACATTATTTTTGTAGTCATAATCTTAGGATACAAACTAAGAACCATAATTGTAGGAGCTTGTAGGAACTTGTTCAAAACTAAAAATGAAAGCTTGCAATATGAAGAGGAAGTGAAAACTCATCACAATGAAAACTCCCCACGATGAAATAATGACTATAACCAAATCAAATTTCACTTTAACTTTATAACCATTCAGATTTATTAGTAATAAAAGAAAAAAACAAAAAAACTAAAAAAAATTCAGATTTATTAGTAATAAAAGAAAAAAACTAAAAAACTAAAAAAATTCATTGCATTAGAGAGAAAATAATACCTTAACACACTTTCCCCTCTCATATCGATTCTACAACCTTCTCCTCCATTAAGTTCGCCAATGCTTTCGAAAACAAAGCCCAAAGTACTATAACACAATAGTTAACTCTCGATGGAAAGCCTCAAACACAAACCAACATGCCAGGAATAAACACTTCTATAATTCCGCACACTAAGTGCAAAGTCTCAAAGAGTCACTATGCAGCCAAGGAGAAAATGGAAACTACACCCTTGGGAGCTCAATTTTACTAGTTTCCATGAGAGAGGGATTCCATACAATTTGCAAATTTCCCATCTAACATTTTTTGGATAGAAAAGATACCATTCCCTCATCTCCATTTCAAGTTCAAGTATATTTGTGTCGGATAGTAAATTGAATATCATACTTGCTCCCATGAAGTTCATCCTTAACACATGCATACTTTTATTTCTTAATCATAACTAAAAAATATTATATTGATAAATTTGGTATTATTTTTCTTAACCAAATTAAAAATATTATAATTGATGAATTTGATATTGTTATTTCTTAATCGTAACTAAAAATATCATTTTGATAAATTTTGCATTGGGGCTAGACCTTTGCATAGATATAAACATTGTTTTGTATATCCATCAAAAAAATCTTGTACATAGTCACAATAGTATTGACATAGATTTAATAAATTAAAATATACTATAGATTGAGCTATTATAATAGTTACAAATAATTACAAAAAAATATTTGGAGAAGTTCACTGAAATGATATTGATCATGCATTTACATATGATTATGAAGAAACATGTGAATGTAGTAAATAAGTAAAAATTAGACAAATCATAACAAAAGAAATCCATAGAAAAAATAATCCTAATATCCATTGGGTTGTGTCCCTGTTATTCATATCATTTAATCTATGCATGTTAATGGATGCATGCAAGGAAGCCAAAGTTGCAGGGAAAAATGTTTCATTGTGCATAGCTTCCTTGTGTGGAGCTTTCATTTTTTGGAGTTTTCAATGAAAGTTTTTGTTATGTAGAGGAAGCCTCCTCTAAGTAGAGAAAGCTTCCTCGGCACAAAGAAAGCTCCAAACAATGAAACATTGATTATGTCCAAATCAATTATAATTTTAACTTTATAACCAAATCACTTTTATTTAATAATTTTTTTTATTAATTTCTAAAAACAAAGAAACTTATAATACAATAAATTATTTTCCCAAAATTGAAAGTAGGTTCTCATAATATATTAAACTCTCTGCTTTATTTTTTAAAGCATTGTGAAAAACTCCATATTCTATTTTGTAATTTTCAATGCTAAATTATTCATTGTAATTAATTTAGTTATGCATGTGTACATTGTTATGAAAGTTTTAATTATTTATTTAATAATTAAATATTTAACATGTCAAAGTGCATGTGGATAATACACATGTTTTTTGTGATCAAAATTTTATTGTGCAAACTAAGAAACTTAATTGTAAGAGTTTGTTTCATTGTGCATAGCTTACAATGAAAGCTTGCATTGTATGGAGGAAGTGAAATCTCTCTATAGTGAAAAATCGACATAAGGAAATATACTCACAATGAAACATCGACTATGACCAAATAAAATTTAAATTAATAATAAATGTTATCAATCTAAAAATTCAAATTTTATGATACTAAATTATTTTTTAATATAAAAAGTAAGAATATCATAATATAGGTTTTTAGTGTTCAACATTTGTAAAAATCTATATTTCATTTTGCAATAGTTAATGCTAAATTAACATTGCAATTAATTTGGTTATACAGAGTACATTTTCTTCTAAAGAAAATAAGAAATTAAAGAAATTGGTGTAGACTTTATAATACATATTCCACTCTAAACATATCTAAAAGGATATCAATAGTTTTATGGCTAGAAATCCATGTTGGGTTTGAAATGAATGTGAGTAATAAAGTTATTGTGAAGTAATAAATATATTTTTTGTCAATAAATAAAATGTGTGAAATTACTTACGAAAGAAGCAGTAGAGATAGAAGATTCTTGCAAGGACTTGAAACCATCATTGATGGGTGAAATTAGGAAAAATCTTCCTTTATATCTCTCTTCAAAAACTCTAGGAGGAAATGGATATGATTTAATATGATATAATAAAAAGATCTATTAAATCAATTAGTTGGAGAAAAACACTAAGTACGGGTGGAATAAAAGCCGCGCGGCGGAGAAAGATGGACTTTCAATAAAAAGGAAAAACACTATTTAAAGAAAATAAAGTTCTAAACAAGTGGGTCGAGAGAGCCAAAAATCATGTTGCTGCTAAAATCTACTAGGGAAGAAGACTTATAAAATACATCACTTAAGGATCAATGAGGTTGTTGGTTCAGGTGGGAATTATATCTTGGCTTCAGGAAGAACTAGTGGAATTAGTTCGTGGTGAGTTGGAATGTGTGCAGTTTCCAAGTAGTTGTTCCGACAACAATTCTGGTTATGAAACAACTATTTATCTTGATAATTTTATTTAGTATGATAAACAAAAGATATATTGTCCTACATTTGAATGAAATAGATATTAAAATTTGTTGAATAGTTTTATCATGTGAAACTAATCTAAGGTTTCATGTGTAGTCTATTGTTTTAATGGAAGTTTGTTGGAATAAGGAATTACTAAGGGGGGGTGGGTGAATCACTAATATTGAAGTTCTTTCAAATTTAAGTATAATTATTTAACTATTTTCTCTACAGTTAGTTATTTATTAGAGATTTCATACACAATACAAATGATCATGAAGATACGACATTCACATGTACATACAATTCAATCACATGAGCAACATAAACATATTAACACAGGTATTTTTACGTGGAAATGTAAACATAATAAAAAAATTAAAAAAATAAAATAATAATAATAAATAATAATAATAATACACCAGTTTGTTTGTTATTATGATGTAAATTAAGCACCTACTTAGTTGCATCGTTTTTTTTGTGAGTACCCACTCACAGGAGGCACTGACCCCCTTAAGATAGAAGCCAACTACTTTCCAAGAGGCACCAACCTCTTATGAATGTAGGCCACCACCTTATCTAGCGATTGTTCTACCTATCATACAATTTTCAAATTGAAAATAGAGGAAATTACGTATACAAAGAAATATCAATGAGATTCATTGTAGTATCATATTTCTTCTCTTGTGCATGTACGCTTCCACAGGAACTATCGGCATCTCATAGCAGTAATGGCCCACTCTTCTCCTTTTCTCTGAATTATGATGTAGTGTTGTTTTAATCAATCCTAATTGACCAAGACTGCAACCATTTAATTGTCAACCGAGGGTAGGTCTATTATTTGAATGGAGTTTGCATTATCTCTGCCGATACACTACAACCAAGAATGAAAATAGAAAATGATAAAGAATTTCATTGAATCAATTACCAAAACTAATTCATTCATGTAAAAATTAAAACACTCTACACAAATTAAGTCACACTTCACAATTACCAGAGCAAAGGCGTGCCACACACTGTACTGATAACTACACCAGTTGGTCAACTACCATACTGCTAATCAAATTGGTGTAACATCACAACATAATTCTGGAACCAAAGCAAATATATTCTACAAATTATACAACGACAATAGAAAACCATGCAAACAATAAAAGAGAGAAACAATAATGTACAACTACTCTACCTTTGTAGTCCCTACAAAGCAGGAGGTCCCTTCCTCCCTATAAAAGGTGTAGGAATCAACTTGATATTAGTGATAGAATCAATTGAGAAACAATAACAACATCACTGCAATGTCTTTGATATTAAAAACAATAAAAAGTTGCAACACCAAAATAACAATACTCTCTATGTCATCTCCCATACCTAAGAGATTAATTTTCTCTTATATTTATCACATACCCAAAATTAGGAATAGATCAATCATGAGAATATTAAAATTATCATGCTGATCATAAAATAGAAATCATTATAACGAGTTCCTAAGTACGAATTCTATTTAGATACATTGGTTAAGATGATAACCAGTTCGATCTGTCACTTCCTGAATTAACAATTCATAACTTCCAATAGCTGTTACATGGAATAGTACCCATGACTCTTACAACTATGATATAACAACATCATGCAGTCAAATGATGGTTTGGGATGTAACAACAATCACTGGGTAATAGCAACCTTGTAACAACACTCGTGGTGTAACAACAGTAACCTAGACAACAACGCAATGTAACAAAAACACACGTAACAGGATCATGGTGTAACAACAAGATCTATAAAAACACACAGAGTGTAACAACAATCTGTTCCATCCTACTCTTAGAATGATCAACGTGGTTGTTCGTTCCATAACCTCATTCTCGTAAGAAACACCTAAACAATAGGAGAGGATCACAAATACTTCTCCAATGCATACCTCAATTAGCCATAATAAGGAATATTTCATCGTTATATTTACCAAAAATGGAAAAACAACATGATGGAAAAATATCTTGTTCTTAATACGGAAAAGGCGATTAACATGTAAAAACTACACCTAAAATCTCCACCCAACTAAAGAAATTTCATGTCCTCATGAAAAATCTCAGTTTCTGTTGTTATACCTCTAATGCAGGTCCATAAAATTATAGGCACCAGTAGTGTCTTCACTAGGAGACCTGTATCCCTGAGTAGTCATTAGCTGTCATGGCTAAGATTCTTTTTCACAGTCATACAAGTGGTAAGATGACTGGTATTCCTTCACTGCTAACTAAACAAGAGGATACTTGAATCTATGCCTGATCCAAAATGCTCAAAATATTTGCACCATTTGGCCATATTCTGGTACTCGTGTAATAGAAACCACAAAATTCCTAAACTCAAAAGGATTTCCTTCTTGTAATCTAGCACTACAGTCCTCCGTGCATTTAAGGCACCCTGTTAGTGCTCAACTTTTCATTTGTGCATAAATGTTGAGGAAAATCCCCACAATCCTTTTTTCTGTAAGTGGTTGATTGTTCTATAATTCCGAGGGTACTCAAGAAAAACTTGAACTCACATCTCAAATGATAAACCATTCTTGGTTCTTCCCTAATCCATAATGTTGCCCTTTCTTCATTGGTCTGAGCTGACTTCATATCCAAATTCCATTCGATTTCATTCCTCATAAAATAAATGAAGGCTCACAACTGCAAATCTCCCATATAAAAGAAAACACTTTCCACCGTCTTTGTACTGACATATTCACACATCATGTTATGAAAAAACAACTCACAAAGTAATCATTGTTCATCAAAATTACAAGCACATAAGATTTAAAAAAAAGTACGGGTAGAAGAAACCAAATAAGGTATGTTTTCAAAGATTTCTTTTCTCTGAAACAAATAATAATGTTCCCATATGAACACTAGATATTATGGGGAAGTCTTCATGGCCATAGCCATATGTCTAATATTCTCGAGCAAAACGTATGGGAGGTTTATCATCTATCGATGTTAGAGGTGATTCAACAACGGTAAGTGGTAATTGAATACAATTGTTTCCCTTACCTCACAGGTGATATACTTGATGAGGTAAAGGGAACCTTCTGCCTATGGTTGGAGATGTGATAACCTATGAATTCCTCTTCCTGTCTTCACTAGTCATTCCTCCCCTTGGAGAAAATCCTCCTTCAAAGAGGGGTTATTGATTTTTCTATTAAACCACATCTTTCCCTATGTCGGAAATGTCATTACATGGGCACTTACCTCCTCTATAACTTCCAGATGCAATCCCCTGACCTTTGTTTGATTCCACTTTGGCATGCTTCAGGCTAGTTTGTCAGTGCCTTTGTTGATCTTGGTTCATGTCGAATTGTTTCCCCACCCATTGCTACATTGTTTTGATGTTGATCTCCCCTCTTATCCTCCTTGAGAATTTTTGAAGTGATCGACACAATGCTTAGCTATTCTAGCTCTCCAAACTATTCTCCTCCACTTCTATATGAGAGTTCTAAGTGAGGATACAATGCTTGAATAGTGGGTAAATGGTAGAGTGATGCAGTGAGGTTAAAGGCAGGACTTCAAATTAGGATTCGTACTACGCAATAACATTTCCTTATTAATGCTAAGTTATGGAAGGTCCACTTTGAGGTACAATTCCCTTTTTTAGCCTGATCGATCAATAAATGATAATGACTATGAGATCATCATACTTTGGTTTTGGTTTAAATGCTCACAGGTCATGAAAAGGTCATTTCATAATGTCATTCATCCTTCCCCCATCTTAGATGTGACGGTCGACCTCAGATGTCAAAAGGATATCACATTAGATTTCCAAAATTACTAAATAGAAGAGGATAATGATATTACTTTTCATGATGTACCTAGTGCGACATGGAGATAAGACATTGGGGACGAGGTGCACAAAATTAATTCCGACAATCAAGGAAATTTCTCTCGAGTCATGGTGATGTGTGTTGTGTATCACAATAGATAATTTACTTGGATTATTTCTAGAAGTCATTGGTTGTTATAGATGTAGCAGCCAAGATGACTGTTATGCATTACTTGTTTCCACAAAAGATAAAAACAAAGAACTAAAATAGTCGTGAAACAACATTATTGTAAGGTATGCCTGAAATAATAAATGTTGTTTCAAAGTGTGTAACAATCTCCACAGAGTGGTTTTCAACTATTATAGAAATTGTCTGTCTATGCCCAAAAGAGGTTTTCACAGCCATATTATTTTCATTATTTATTTTCTTATTTTTGCTTTAATTTTTATTTTTATTCTTATTATTATTTAGAAAGTGTAACATCCGCTGACAAAGGATGGTTTTCGGTTGTTACACTTATTGAAAAATTAGAATTTTGGAAACATAGGGGGGTTTTCTCCTCCTCCTATATGCTGAAGATCCAAATTTGTGACAATGTTAGCAAATGAATCCCTTGAAGCCGATTTATGATATAACCAAATACGATGTCCATTTTCAGGAAATGGTGTCCTTGCACTGTCAATGGTAACAAAATTCACAGTCCCATTGTCAAAGACTGCATCTACCTCACAGGGACCTAGCCATCTGGTTCATAGTTTACCCTTTAAGTTCTTTAATATTGAATCATATAGGAGAGCCCAATCTTCTTTCTGAAACTTATTATTCTTGATTAACCTGTCATGCCACTTAGCTCTCTGCTGCTAGATAATCTTTGTTTGCTGGATAGTATCCAAGTGTTTCTCCTCTAATTCATTGAGTTGTTTCAAACTTTGCTTTTGTGTTGTAGCTAGATCCAAATTAACCTTGAATGTTGTTCTCAATGTCTTCATTTCAAACTCAATAGGGAATAAGGGATTTTTACCATACACAAGTTCATATGGTGAGAATCTTGTAGTGTTCCTCAATGTAGTTCTATATGCCGACAACACTTCTGGAAGTTTGTCAGCCCAATTCCTTCAAGGACTAGCCACAGTCTTGGTAAGAATCCCATCAGTGACCTTCTTGGTGCTTTCCACTTTGCCATTTGCTTGTGGGTGATAAGGTGTTGTGATTCTATGATGGATTTTATATTGTTCAACCAACTTTTGGATCATATGTGATGTAAATTGGGGCCCTCCATATGTCACTATATCCCTCGGTATCCAAAAATGGAAAAAGATGTCTACAAATAAGAAGTCTGAAACAATTTTCTCTATGGCTATGGTTAGTGCTTTTGCTTCAATCCATTTTGTGACATAGTCGGTGCAAATCAAGATGTAGTATTTTTGTCTAGTTGAAGGATTAATTGGTCCCATAAAGTTGAAGGCCCATTTCTCAAAAGGTTCTAAGACTATTTGAGGTTGTAATGGCATCTCATCTCATTGCATCTGTTGGGCCATCCTTTGGAAACTATCACATCCTTTCACGAACTTGTTGGCATCCTAAAATATTGTTGGCCATTAATATCCCACTGAAAGGACTTTGTATCCTATCCCCTTTCCTGCAAAGTGCCCTCCACAAGGATCCTCATCACAAGCCTTAAGGATGTCAAAGATCTCATCTTCCCTAACACAACGTCTGATCTGAAAATCTGGTCCAATGAGATAGATATTCCCATCTATCTAGGTATAGGTAGCACTTTGTTGTATGATATTTATCTTTTCCTTGGAGGACAAGTATTGTGGATAATTCCCTAAAACAAGATAATTGGTTATATCCATATACCATGGTGAGTAAGTAGAAATAGAAAAGAGATATTCATCGGGGAAAGAATCCATAGTAGGAATGCAATTGTCATCAATAGTTAACCTAGAGAGAAAATCATCTACTACATTATCTTTTCCACATTTATCTATAATTGTAATATTAAATTCCTGTAACAACAATAGCATGTGTGTAATTCTACCATTGGTAATTGGCTTATTCATCAAAAAATGAATGGCAGTGTGGTCAGTGTGTAAAAATATTTGATACTTGATAATATAATGTCAAAACCTATTGATGGCACGCACTATTGCTAATAATTCCTTCTCAGTCACTATTTAATTGAGATCAGCGAGAGTCAAATTCTTGCTTATGTAATAAATGGCATAAGGTTTCCTATCCTCCATCTAGCCCAAAAAAACACCTATAGTAATATCAGATGCATCTGTAGCTATGTAACTTCACAATTCTCAATTAGGTCCATGTAAAAGTAGAGCTGTTGATACACAACATTTCAGCTTCAAAAATCCCTACTCACACTTTCCTGTCCACAAAAATTCTACATCTTTCATAAGTAAGGAAAACAAGGCGATGCAATTTTTTAAAAATTATCTATAAACCTTTTGTAATACACTACATGTCTCAAGAAACTCTATACCTCTTTTTGCGTCTTGGAAGTTGGAATTTTTAGAATTACCTCTATTTTAGTAGGGTCTATGTTGATCCCATCGGCAAAAACATAGTGTCCTAGCATGATCCCTTTAGTCATCATCATGTGACATCTTTCGGTGATCAAAGAAACATTACTCTTTACACAACGTTCCAACACTTTTTCTAAATTAGCTAATTTTGTTTCGAAAGAATCACCATAACGTGTAAAATCGTCCATCAATATTTCAAGGTAGTCATTCAATAAATCAGAAAAAAATTTGCAGTATTGCCCTCTAAAAGGTTGTTTCCAATTGCAGAGTCCAAAAAGGAGTACTCCATATGAAAAATGTCCTTGGGGGAGAGTAAAGGTTTTTTTTTCCTGATCCTCTGGGGAAATATGTATCTAGTTGTAGCCACTAAAGCCTTCTTAAAAAAAAAAAAGTTCCAGGGTGTCAAGGACCTTATCTATAAATGCTAAAAGAAAATGGTCCTTTTCAGTGGCCTTATTGAGTTTAGTGTAATCCAAACACAGTCTCCACTTGCCATTATTCTTAGGGAAAATGATAAGAAGAGACACCCACTCACTATCAAATATTGGATAAATAAAGTTAACATTTGTAGCTTCATGTTCCGGATTATCCACAGTTTCCAGTTCAGTCTGTCGACGTTTCGAACCCCAACGGGGGTCCATCATCAGGACACTTCTGAAAGATAGAAATGAAATGAAAGAAAGATGAAAGATGATGAGAAAAGGAGCGGGAACCTGCTTATAAATACATAAAGGAACCCTAAAATGAGAGCCGACACTA
>APFE030040681.1:22894-78453 GCA_000404065.3 Pinus taeda | reverse complement strand
AATTAATGTTAAAATTTAATGTTAAGTATTAGTTTTTTTTTGGTTTTATTCAAATGATGTTTAGTTTAGCTATGAAATTTTGTAAAGCCTAATTCACCTATCTAAACTACAGCTATTCTGAAAAAAAATAAAAAAAATAGAAATAGCATTTTTAACTCAGATTAGATAAATGGTAGGACTTCAAAAGAGTATCATTTTTAAACCAGTTGACCAAATGAGGCGAAAAAAACATCAATGAGAAGCTTATAAAAAATTGATTCTAACAAAACAATCAAAACAAGAATCCAAAGAAAATGAAAAATTAACAATCGCGTAGGATAATCAAATAAAATAAAAATCTTAAAAGGTGCTTAGCCAAAAGTTTTTGTAGAAAGGGTCCCCATTATATTGAAGTGAAGACATCAATAATGGGGGGTTGTGTTTTTACCACAACATAGTGATATCCTTACCAGTGCACCAATTAATCAATTCTTGCAGGCCCTTCATAGCCTTACTATCATGGAGCTACTTCATGCAGGTCTCTAAGAGCGTGGTAAGCATGGACGGGTCCATTTCTTCAACTGGTTTCTCCTGGCTTCCTCAAAGGCCTCAATGAATCTTTTCTTTGCTTTCATAAATGTGTCTTTTGCATGCTCCAAATCAAACCCAGTCTCCTTTTTTGGTGCTTTACGGACCCATGCACCTTCTGTAGGTTGCCTCCCTTTATCCTCCCTAGTCGTGGTTTTAATCCATAGCATAATGTTTACCATAGGGTCTTCCTCATGAGGCTCAGCTCTCACCATCTGGAGGTTCTATGTTGGCCACATCCCTTATATTCACCTTGCGTTCCCCCAACGCCTTGGTCAAGAGGCCACGTTTTTGTCTACATTCTCTATGCGGGTGTCCTATCCATCATCAGTTCGTAACTTCGACAATTGCCATCATCATGGCCTATGGATTGACAGAAATTGCAGAACATTTGTTGTGGATTTTGTACAAATTTCTGTAGCAAATGGAAATTATCAGTCATGTGTTTCCCTACTTCCTGAGATATAACACACCATAGTGCAGGCCTTGCACTTGTCCCTACTGCGACCTCCAATCATAAAGGCATTGGTCCTCCTATTACAAAATAGTTTGCAAACACTAGGTAGTGATCCTTGTCATACCCCTAACCTTTGCATTTTATGCACCAAACCTCTTTGTGCGCCTTTGGCTGAGCAGTTATATCCTGCTTCAAACTTTGCATTTTGAGATAGAGGTTTTGCAACTATGCATGAATTTGCTGAACCCCCAGATTCGGATCTTGCATCGACGTTTCGTGCACTCTCATTACAATATCCAAGGCTTCTTCTTGAGTAATAATCTTCTTTTGTGACAGTGCAACCCTTAGGTGAGGTAGGAGCGAAGCCACGAACCACTTGCAGTGTTCCCTGTCTGTTAAATTCATATTGGATTCACGGATTTTACACTTCAATCTCTGATATAACTCCCAAGGGGTCTCACCTGCTTTCATCACGATTTCCTTGAATCCCATAATCGACTGTGCTTTAGACTTTGGCCTACTGAATTCTTTATTCAGTTCGGTTTGGATCTGTACCAGCGTATCTGCCTGGTTGTCATTAGAGTAGTTGATGTACCATGTTAGCATGCAAACCTGAAAAGCACTAACCAACGTCACCTTCTTCATGTGATCATCTGCAATGCCCTGAGCTTTCCATACAACCTTTATGATGAACCAAAATTGGTCTAAGTCCTCATTCCCTATGCCCTTGAATACAGATAGTTTTATGGAGTTGACCATATTGAACAGTGGAGGTGGCGATGGTGTGGGTGATGGGGTGAGTGGTGGAGGCGAGGATGGAGGTGGTGTGGATTTATGTGATGAGGGAAGAGGCAGTGTAGGTATTCATGGGAACCCTCATCATCACTTAAAGGGAGTTCGATAATTGGGATATACTCAAGACCTTTTATTCCTTTATCGTTGAAAGGTTTTTCACTTCGTGTAGCTCCAAACATCAAGGTAACTGCATAACCCACTGTTCACACAAGAGCATCTTAATCCAATTATTTACTGATTTTAAATACTTACCTCACGGTCCTTTGAAGAAGTAGTGCTCTGCTTCACTGTAACTGACAAAGGCATCAACTGTGAACTCGGTCACAAATCCTCCTATGATGTGGTCAAGCCAATGGATGACACTGGGCGTGATCTTATCTTTAGAAGGTTTTAACCTCCTTACTAGCTCTGGTGTCCAAACAATCAGCTTGTCAATCCTCCACCTTCCTTGACCATCTGCCAGCTTCATGATCCACTCATATAACTCAAATGGGAAGGAACATAAGAAGATTTCTTGTATTTCTGTGTACAGGTATCTGTTCAATCACTCTTCTTTCATCAATCATAGGTTCTTGTTTTCTTGTGCCACAAATTCATGGATATTCCTATCCAACTAGGTTTAAATTTATTTCTTTGTCAGATTCTAATGATACGACATCACACATCTCGTTATGCAGATCTCGGTGTCGAAAATGGAACCATTGTTGGCTTGATGGGCCTTGAGCCAGGTTCAGGGTTAGTTAGCCCAGAAAATCCCTACACTACTAGCCCTTTCAGCATCAGTCCACAGAACGCGGACTGAAGTCTCACCCGAAGCAGTATGGGGGAATGCAGGAACCAAGTTTTCCCACCCTGAGATGGTCGTGATGTCGATATTTACTTCTTGATCCTGCCTTCATGCAGATCAACAAGCCTTTAGCGTTTATCGATGTTCCTTCTCTTTTTTCCTTCAGTACCTCTATGAAGATACTCAAATGATCTTCACGCAACCCTCACCTAAGGTCCAGGCACTTATGTGCCTCTATGAATGCATTATTGTATAAGATCCCAATTTATCTTAAGTGTTACCTAATCTCCCATGCATTTACAATTACCTTCGTGTAAGCCTTTACTCTTGCTTGTGTTCAATTAACAGATATCATCAAGTACATTCACACATCAAATAAGCATTATAATGTAAACCTAGATCGTAACATAATATAATCAGATGCATTAAATAGACACAAAATACAAAGTGATTGTAGAATAATTCTCTCTATTGATATCTCAAGTTTAGTACAGACTCTATCCACCCTGCACACACAGCTATGGGGGTCCACGCACTCAGCTACAAACATCGACCCTAGGCCTCTATGTACTCAGCTTTAGGGCCTCTAACTACACTAAGACTTGAGAACACTTAGAACTTCTTACCCAAAATTCTTCTTCCCATTACTACTCCCCTCTTAGACTCTTCTACGACTCCCTAGTAAATCTTTACAACCGACATGATACTTTACAAAGAAAGGGTGGACAACCCTTTGACCTCTTCACACTTCGTGACCACAAAATGTGGAGACTTTACATCTTTATTACAAAATTTGGGACTTCTGCCGCAAACATGGGCTTTTATCCCCAAAACTAGTTGTTGGGGAACTCGATCCCAACACGGGCCCATTCATTCACTCCTCTCAGGATGTTTTTTCTTGGAATGTGGTGAATAGTGCTCCTATATATGGCTTAGAAGTTATTGGTTCTATGGCTTCTACTAGTGTGACTACCACTATTCAACCAATGTGGACTACACAGTCTATTATCAATTCTAAGTCAAGTAAGCTCTAAACCTCTCACTCGGTCGATGAATTTTCTTTAATGGTTATTCTTGCATGTAATTCTTATGTTCCATCTCCTACAATTGTTAGCTTAATGGAGAAGCCCATTTTAATAAACCCTACACTAAGCTCCAAGTGTTTGGCCAAAACCTTGATTTTCTCTTCTCCCTTTTGATTTGACTCCATTAGTCGGGACCAGGTTATAGACTTTCTTCATACTCATTCGAGCTCCCATTTTTCATTAGAATAATCTAAATGGGTTTCTATTGAGAAAGATCTTGGGTCTCTGGACCCTTCTCTCCTTTTCTCTCTAAATTTCATGGCTATCCCTACCTTCCCTTCTTTGCATGCATCCCTATCTCCCCTACTGCTTCCCTCCCCTCCTTCAAGAATGTCACTATCTGGAAAAAGAAGTGCATCTAAGAAGCACTTTTCCCATGTCAGTATCCTTCAAGGGTACTTACCAATATACTTATCTCCTTGGAGTTTACAAGGCCCCTTAGAGTACAAATTCCCTCTACTGAGGGCTACCAATGATTCTTATGGATGTGAATGTTAGAAGGGTTGGGGGCCCTCCTAAGGCTCATGCCCTCCACAAATTCATTTCCATAAATCATCCATTTATTATCTTTTTCTAAGAATCCATGGTTCTTATTACTAAATCCAGAGATGTTTTATTGAGAATATTCCCTTATTGGTTCAATTGTGCTATGGACATTAATGTTTTGGAAGCCTTGTTGTTATGTGGAATCCTAGGGATGTCACTCTTAGGCCTTTCTCCTCTCAGGTTCTTTCAGGGGTTTCGATGGTCTGGTCATTCTTGTTAACTATTATGGCCCTTACCTCAAGAATATTCTATCTCATAGTGGTGTTAATCTTATTTTAGAAAGTGACTTAAAATTCATTACATATGTCAACGAAATATGGGGTCAATAGACTCGTATACATCCATTTGCTCAGATGATTTCATATTTAATTGTGGATTCTAATTTAGTTGATCCCTAACCCATCTCCATGGGTGCAAATTGGATAAATAGAAGGACTAGTGCATATGGGGTGGCCAAGAATTTGGACACATTCCTCCTTGTTGAATCACTGGTTTCTAGTGTGGACAAACGTCGATCCTGGATCTGCCCTGATGTCATTTTGGACCATTTACCTATATGCCTCCAGCATGACTTCAATGACCCTGGCCATAGGATCCCTTTCAAATTCAACCATTTCTTGTTAAATGAGGATTCCTCCCATGCATTGGTTCGTGATTGTTCGAAACGATGTTAGTTTTCTTCCTTTGTTTTTGTTATGGATATTTGACATCATAAGGTGTCGCACTTAAAAATATATGTTAATTGTTGGGTCAGAAAACACATCTGTAAGCAACAATTATAACTAGAATGTATTGAGGCTTGCACTAAATCATTTCAATCTTCTCTTATTTCTTCAGGTTTTTCTTGAAGCTCTTAAAGATGATCTAAGTTCTCTAGCAAAGAAGAAGGCTCATCTTCTTAAATTTGAGGAGGAAAGTTGGTGCTTAAAGGGTAGATCAATTTAGATTTAGGAGGGTGATTGTTATCGGGAAATCTAGTGTCCACTTGGAGCTGCTAGTCCCACTAAGACTGGTAGCTATCTTAGAAATAAACAAACTAAAACTACTATAGCTTTCCTTTATGAGAAGTAGATAAGAGGGGAACAAGGGACACCAACCTCAGTCTTGCGCTTGGTTCCTTGCTTAGTTCCTCTCCCTTCTGACAGATCTTTGCCACTCCTCTTTTGCCTACCCAGCTTCAAAGAGCACCTGTGGAATCAAAGCAGCATAATACTATCGAAGAACAAAGATCTACAATCATAACCAATATAGGACCAGATATGTATTGGCCACACAAGTGCATATATCATCAAACATACAAGAATGTGGAGGAAAACTTGAATAGCTTTATTAATATCAAGAATGGCAAAGAGGATTACAACCAATTGTTCTGACCCAGCGTCATCCTCTCAGCATGAAAGCCCTTCTTCACCTCATGAAAAGCTTAGATCACCTAACACTATGATGTTGCACCAGGAAACCAACAACACTTCCTTACAAGATACAAGATTCCCACCCCTGGATCTCTGTGATGAGGATCCATATATAGATGATTGCAGGGGGTGAGTCAGCTTCTGGGATTTTGATTAGTTTCCTCTCTCTGATAGTTCTTAATTCCACTTGGAGATTGATTATCTCTTACTCATCCCTGGGTGAATTCAGAGAGGAAAGTGTCATAGGAGAAGTTTCTGGAAGATTCCATGATGATCCACCTTACAAATTGTCTTTTCCATTGGTCTACTCTCGCCCATCACACCCTACAGAAGGGCTTTCTAGTATGCATCACACCCTTTACACTGAGCAAGTGAGATGCATCACATGCTCTGCACTGGGCAGTCTGTATGGTCCAGTTTTGACCAATTCTAAGCAGTTTTCTATGGAGAACTTCTGGGAGATGATGTAATCAGTTGGCCTTGTTCCTTTAGGGCATGAAGCAACACTTTTATGGACTTAGGAGCCCTTGGTTCATGGACATATATGATTGGGGTTGAAGTGCCCAAAAATGTCTATAACAGTTGCCCCCTAAAGCATGAGGTCGTTAACCTTTTGATGTCGGGTGAAATGTTTTATCATGAGGATCCGAAGTTTTTCCGAGTTGGAAGGTGACCTGTAATAAGATACAATACAATACATTATCTTCATAATATTTTTCATGATATAGCTGAGGCGGGCATTCCCATGCTTAGCTTTATAAATTCATTTTCATGTACATAGGACAGACAATCGCCTGTGTAGCAAACTGATGATTTAGATGATCATCTGTTCGACAATGATGTACATTTGATGTCTTTATATTCTTGAATATATCGTAGCCCGGATGGATTAAACTAGATTCGGGGTCTTCAAACTCGTTCAATCTTCACTCGGAGTACAAGTCAATCCATGTGAAGAATGTTCTGGAGTCGAACATGGAGAGACATCGCCTGATTACCAACCAATGATTTAAGTTGTTAACAGGCACAAGAGGAATCACTGATAATGATGATGACCCTCAAGGTACTACAGTACAATTCGCGTGGTGTGAAAAAGGGACTTGGCATCGAATACTACACAAAATATTTTAGTCGAAGGCCATTGATGTAAACCTAAGCCGAAAGTGAGAAACTTGGCATTGAGGCATGCAAGCTTCAAAGTACTGAAAGGGTTGTTCCTAGGTCGACTTCTTGGATAATGAGCTGATGTTGACAAGAAGCAACCCGTCATAGGAGGGCCTTAATGAATCCCACATCTAGGACACGGAGCTGGGAAAATGATTTTGGAGGTGAAAAAAATATGATGATACAAGGTTCATGGTGGCAGTCATGAAAGAATGGAGCGTGAATGTATTGCAGTGGATGAGACAGGTGAATTCTCTGAGCAACTTCTCTTGAACATATCGGCGAAATTGAAAATGGATTGGTAGCATTAACCCCAAAGATGGATGGTGTGACGAACCAATGGTGATATGGCCGGTGAATGGAATAACCCAAACCGACTTGGACGTGGAGTGAAAGTGTCATGTTCAAGAGTGACTTGCTACCAATAAATTTTCTTCAAGTTTTCTTCCCAATTTTTCCCTAGTCATTGCTAACTAGTACCTCTTTATTTTTATCAAGCTTGAGGAGGATAACATATGCTTGTTCTATAATCTGCCCTTCAGGCGAACTCGTCGCTATGTTTTAATGAGCCTAGCGACAGTGAAACTCGTTCTCGTCCATTTGGACAAGTTTGTCGCTATTGATTTTAATGAGTTTAATGACAATGATAACTCGGTCCTTTTTCAATTTTAGAGAGTCTGAAAAGGGATGGAAAGGAAACTCCAATGATTCTTTTTTATCATATAATCCATTAAGTCCGAAAAAGTGTAAAATAGTATGAAAGGGATGAATTTTCGGTAGATTTAACGAGCCGAACAAGACACGCGCTCGATCTTTTTGTGTAATAATCCCTTAGGTCCAAAAGGATTAAAATCTAGAGGAGGGATAGCACTTCCGATGACTTTAACGAGCTGGAGAAGCAAATAGCATTTTACGAGTCAGGTGAAAATAGCTTAAAGGAGACTCGTTTTTTGAGGAATGAGTGATAATTTCGAGTAGCAGCTGATTCCTGGTAAGGTTTGGAATTTTCCAATCACGGCAGTGTCACAAGGATGGTTAACAAGATCACTCATCGCAGATGTTCCTCAAAAAGGGTAAACAATCAAATGAAGGCGTATGATCAGCCAAAAAGAGTGGAGGTGATGATGAGAACACGACCAAGGCTCAAAAGCTGATGATAATGCATTCACAATGGTTATTTACCGGAGATTGGTTCATTTTTTAATGAGCTTAAACTCTGGGGGAAACATTTGCTCATTGCTTAGGGTTAATTTTTAACGAGCTTTAAATTTACATAAAAACTGCTCGTGCCAGGCATATAATAAGGATATCTCATCTATAGATTCCATTTTTATGGAGCTTGCACCTTTCAACGCATTGCCCCGCATCCTTTCTTTATGCAAGTTAGGAACGACCAATCCTATGAGTTTAAAGGGTTTGAGAATCTACAAACTAAGAAAATAAATGGTCATTCCTCGCTTGCATGCAGAAAAGTTTGCATGCCCCCGAGTATAGTGAAAAATTTCCTGGCTACCGTTTAGAAGTTCTCGCATCTGCAAGACAATTTCCATCCACATAGCATATAGAAACACTTCCTGGTTTAGTCCATTTGGATGAAGGTGATTCTAACTCCAACCACCTAACCTTGATGAGGGAATCTTATTCCGGTCTAATCCCCTTTTCCTATATGGACGGGTATCGGACCAGTCATTTTCCTTCTCGGAAACCTACTCTATACCTAGAGTTTCCCTGCCAAAGCAGGCTAGGGTGCATGCCCCTTGGGTTTCAGTCATGTCCTCCTGAATCACTCGCGCTCTTTAAGTGGATGGACTGGAGATTAATGAGACATTCCTTGCATGAAAATACCATTTAGGGATGGAATTTGACTATTAGCTATGTGTGAGCCGGGGAACGAAAGCTGGTCTACGAGCTTGACCACTCGGCCTTCATGTGGAAAACACATTACTCTAAAGAGTGAGGAGACAATGGCTCCCATGTTATAAATATAGTTGCACCCAAGGAGTAGATTATAATCTAGAGGTCCTTGGACTACCATTACGTTCATATAAACGATTTTCCTTCTCAATGTTATGGGCACATTGGGAAGGATCCTTAATGGTCGACTGGCTCCTTTGTCGAAGCCTGTAAGGTTTCTCATCTCAGGCAGAAGCGATGGCGAACCAAGTGCTTTCCAAGCAATCGAGGAAAGGATACTCACAGAAGCCCCTTCATCTACGATGGTACCGACCATGACCATTTTGTAAGCTTGTACAATGATTCAGAATGGTACACTAGATGGTAAACGGGGTCTGCCTAGTAGATTCCAATCGAACGAAACTACTAGGTTGCTTGGAGGTGGGAATGAATAGATGGCCGGGTACGACTCTAACAAACTTCCTTCCTGCGGTAAAGGAATGGGTAGATTTCCCCCATGTTCATCGAAGTTTGTGTTTACAAAAAGAATTTTAATGGTGTCGTTCTCATTCTCTTTAGTGACTGTATCATCCGAAGATGGACCTTCTGAAGGCAAGACCGGGTCAACTACTGCCTCGACCTTTTGACTTCTGCCTGGTGTGGATTAAGAGGGTTTATATTCAATGATATATGCTTCAACTAACCATAATGGCGTGTCAGTCGGATTTTCAACCAGTTATGGACTCAGCAAGATTTTCTTATATCCAAGAGGAAGCCCTAGCGGTGAAGCCGAACGGTTATCCAAAACTCTTTTAGCTTCTTCTAGGAAGGGACAATGGTGGACGACATGATCGCCTTCACACAATTTATAAGGAAATTTACATTTCCTTTTCTGTCTAGATACTTCGCTTTCACTAGTTGACGGTGTACTTTCAACACGATCAGAGGTTGATGACACCGGATCGTGCAAACGAGGAGACCAGTCCCTTAAAATTCGAGGGAAGCAAGGACAATCTCGATGATAATGGTCTCCTTTACAAATGACACATGGAGATTTAGGCTTGGATGGTACAGTGTGTGGATTTTCACTAGACGATGCATGGCTGCTCCTTTTTTCCTTTGGCTCCTTCTTCTTCTTTTCGTTCTTCTCCTTCTTAGTTACTTGATTTTCATCTTTGCCAGCTTCATCAAGTGAAGAGGAAGGAGGAGGGGGAGAAACGGATGAAGTAGAAGGTTGGAGGTAACTCTAGTATCATCTAGTTGCTGACTCGGTTGTTCAGGAATCATGGTGTTCTGAACGATAGAGGTAGAGAAGAGCCGTATGGGTAGGCTAATCGTCAACCTTGGAAGTGACAATGTGGCCATATGGGGTGCACCAACATCCCCCCAAGAGGAGAAAGGACTAGGATTTCCTCCAAGGGGAAATCCTTGGTTGGTAGACTCCATTTTTCTCAACCTAAAGACCAACGAGGGAACAGTGATGTTATTCTGATTAAAATAAATTTTAGACGCTTTCACACAACTTTTTTTTTCAATTTTTAAGAGTCGAGAAAAAACAAAAGATGACTCTAGTTGCCTTCGATTTTTAATGAGCCTGAAGTGACAAGTGCTCATAAGGACCTTTTCCTTTAAGGAGTCTAAAAAGAAACGAAAGAGACTACTCTAGAAATATAGACAGAGGGATTAACAAACCAATCACAAAACTGTAGAATACTTTTTACGGTATGGCAGTCAATCTTCTTGAATTTTGTGTTCAGTGCATTGCGATCGATAGGGCGGCAGACACAGCTTCCTAAGGATAAAAAATATAGCCTATTATGGTCTCCCAATATATACTCGATGGTACGTGGGAGAACAAGTCTGTACTGGCACTTGTCATCTCAAAGAGGAGGAATCACCCAACCAACAATGAAAGCGATAGTTACCAGGCTTTATGATGCCGAAATATGTCTCTAGCCTAGACTTCTAAATGTTGTGCGTTAGGTTCCAAAGTGTTTTTATGTTCATTGAATTTATTTTACAGTTGATCTTGCTTAAGAAATTTGCCTTTCAGGTTCACCATGTGATGTAGATATTTAATTCCTAAAATGCATTCTAAGATGATAAAAAATCGTTTAATCTTCTTTTGCAATGAAAATCCTAGCTACTAAGGAAAGAGAAATGAGGTTCTTTCAACATAGAGAACAGAGCACACACTATATGCATTGTCCTAAATCAAATAAAAAAGAAGTCTAAATGCAAATGCACATGCATGTATTTTTTTCAGCCTTCTTAATGTGTGAATGACAAGAACAATGCTAAGTACAAATTTGAATTATCTTTTCAAGGCGACAATACTAACAAATTTCTCTTCAAAACGAAAGGAAGATAGCAACGACACTTTGCAATTTTGAATTGAAAATTGTTTTCAACACTTGAAAAACTACTAATTCAAATCAAATAAAAGAGTAACAGTATAATTGACCATCAAGAACAATAGAATTCTATTCTATGACTGAAAACGACACTTGCGACACTTCCAAATCAAGAAACGACAGTTTGATTACGCTACTTCTTTGTAAAAGAGAACTGAAAATGGCGCACAATACATAAAAAAATTTACAGTTCTTTGCATAATTGAGGCAGAATGATGGAAAGGAAGGGGGTTTCCACAGTGGTATACTGATCACAGACATCAAAACTCTTGAATAGAGCTGAAGAGAGTAAAGAAAAACCAAAATCTGAAGGCAAAATTAACCTTTTCTGACCATCTCACCTGTTACACAGGGAATCTAGTATGCATCCCACCTACTGCACATGGGAGGTGTGATGCATATAGACTTCCTTGAAGAGAGGGTGTGATGGTACCAATGCGAGACTTTTACTTGGTCTTTTGTCACAATTTGTAGCTCAGTTCAGGGATTTAGGTCGAGCAAGTGATGTTCAGTAAATATAAATCACAGGGGTTGATCTAATGAGGTTACTCGAGCCACCACTAGGGCAATCATAATGTTTGCAGATCGATTGTTCAATTTATAAACAAAACCCAGAGATAGACTGAAGCAACATTGATCTACTTTGCACTTGCATAGCAAATGCAGTTCGAAGGCTAGCTGGCTTGACTTCAGGCTCCGTCTGTAAGTTTATAAAACAAACAAATATAGACAAGAAAACAATATATTCGCTCCCCAGTGGAGTCGCCATTTTTTATGGGAAATCTAGTGTCCACTCAGAGCTGCTAGTCCCACTAAGACTGGTAGCTATCTTATAAACAAACAAACTAAAACTACTATAGCTTTCCTTTATGAGAAGTAGATAAGAGGGGAACAAGGGACACCAACCTCAGTCTTGCACTTGGTTCCTTGCTTAGTTCCTCTCCCTTCTGACAGATCTTTGCCACTTGTCTTTTGTCTACCCAGCTTCAAAGAGCACCTGTGGAATCAAAGCAGCATAATACTATCGAAGAACATAGATCTACAATCATAAGCAATACAGGACCAAATATGTATTGGCCACACAAATGCATATATCATCAAACATACAAGAATGTGGAGGAAAACTTGAATAGATTTATTAATATCAAGAATAGAAAAGAGGATTACAACCAATTGTTTTGACCCAACGTCATCCTCTCAGCATGAAAGCCCTTCTTCACCTCATGAAAATCTTAGATCACCCAACACTATGATGTTGCACAGGAAACCAATAGCACTTCCTTACAAGATACAAGATTCCTGCCCTTGGATCTCTGTGATGAGGGATTCATATATGGATGATTACAGGGGGGTGAGCCAGCTTCTGGGATTTTGATTAGTGTCCTCTCTCTGATAGTTCTTGATTCCACTTGGAGATTGATGATCTCTTACTCATCCCTAGGTGAATTTAGAGAGGCAAGTGTCATAGGAGAAGTTTTTGGAAGATTCCATGATGATCAACCTCGCAAAATGTCTCTGCCATTTGTCTACTCTCGCCCATCGCACCCTACAGAAGGGCTTTCCAGTATGCATCACACCCTTTACACTGAGCAGGTGAGATGCATCGCACCCTCTGCACTGGGCAGTCTGTATGGTCCAATTTTGACCAATTCTGAGCAGTTTTCTGTGGAGAACTTCTGGGAGATGATGTAATCAGCTAACCTTGTTCCTTTAAGGCATGAAGCAACACTTTTAGGGACTTAGGAGTGCTTGGTTCATGGACATGTATGATTGGGGTTGAAGTGCCCAAAAATGTCTATAACATTGATGGAAACACAAAGTTTTTTCACAAATTTTCCTCTAATAGGAGAAATAAAAATTCCATTTGGGATTTACAAGATGGTGATGGTCACTAGATTGGTTCCTAATAGGATTTGGGGAATGCATTTAGGGTACACCTCTTTTGGATTTTAAAATACCTAATGACTACACACTATAGGATCAATTTAAGTCTTACAACATTTAGCCATATTTTTCTCTCGTAGGATTCACCTAGGATTGGGGCTTCTTTATCCTCAAATGAAATTAAGGGTTTTCTCAAATGTTTTTCTATAGATAAGAGTCCAGGCCCTGATGGGTGGAATGTGGAGTTTTATTTAGTACTTTTTGGCCTGATTCACTAGGATATGATGAAGTTTGTGGAAGAGGCTTGCATCTCTAGTAATATTTCAGGGGTGATCAAACCCACATTTCTTACACTTATTTATAAATGCTCAAAGATACTGTCCTTCGATGAAATTCTTCCAACCTTTCTATGTAACCTAATTTGCAAGGTTCTCTATAAACTGGTGTCTAATAGGACTAGAATTGTTCTCTCCTCCATAATTTCACTTGAAGAGTTTGGGTTCCTTCTAGGAATAATTATTCACGACTCAATTAGGGTGGCTCAGGAGGCCATCCATTCAATCGAGACAAAAAGTTGAAAGGCCCTAATTCTAAAGATGGATTTAGTGAAGGTCTATGACTAGTTTAATTGGGATTTTCTAAGACTCCTCTATGGGGTATGGAGCCTGATTATTTTTTTGATTTAGAGGTATCAGTCGCGTTGGACCCTAGTTTCTAAACAGGGAGGCAATGTTACGCATATGATAGTTGCCAAGGGGTCCAAGGGGGGTGACAACTACTTTTAAATATCTGCCCCCCTTGGCAGGGGTTCAAGGGAAGCGCCTCGAAGATAAAAATAGATGAAAATTTTCCTTGTAAAATATTGTAATGGCATGGTCAATATGGGTCATTCATTAGGAGAATGATCTAATGCTAGAAGTTATGTTAATTTAGGGTTTTTTACCTAGAAGGAAACCCTCGATTTATATGAGGGAACTGTATTACGATTGTGTATGGTTATTCTGAGAGAGAGAGAGAGGAGGTTGTGTGAGAGCAAAGTGGAAATTACAGTGGATATGTTGTAGGTTGTATCTCATCATTTTGATGAATAATATAAAAGGAATGAAGGATGGAGTGGATCTTGTTTTAGGCATTTTTGTATTTGTGCTTACGCAATATTTTATGTGTTTCATTACTCTGTAATATATAATTTGATAACATCATCCTCCTACATATTGGTTTGGACTAGCTGTGGTGTAGGAATATCCTTTCTGTGAATAAACACGATCCCTCTAGCCCAAGAGAGTGGGTCTAGCCACAAACAAGACAATCTAATGTAAATTTCCTTAGATTAAAATAAAATAATAGGGCCTACCTCTTATAACACTAATCCACTTGATGGTGATATTGCTTCCTTGTTCCAACTTCCTTTCATTCAAGTACCTAAAAAAACATGCAAGAAACAACAACAAACATGATAGCATAAAATTGAATCCAATCTACTTAAAAGGCCAAGGATTTTTAAGCTATCAAATGTAATATTACACCCAATATAGGAAATAAACCATTAGTTGTATTAAAATAAACTTCAAAGAGAAATACAACAGAAGCCTTGATGTTGGAGATCTCCTTTGCAGTATCCAAGTACCACTACATGCTTTTCCAACACTCTTTTCCTCGTCTAGCTTGACATGAAATGGCTTCCAAGCTCTAACTCTCTCTCCTCATGCTTTAGCTACCAAAGACTGGTATTTTGTTATCTAAGACTAATCTTCTTTTGTCAAAATCTAAAGACTTAATAATTTTGTAGAGGGTTCTATCTCTCCACCACTTTCACTATGTGTTGTATTGTAACCAAAAAGGGTAAGAGGAAGTGGTTTATAAAAGGAGAGGAGGATAGGAATGAGATCTACTCAAGGGGGAAGAATGTCTTATCTCCTTGGGAAGTTCCACATTTAAGGGGGAAAGAACCTTATATGGAGTTCTCGACCCTTATCCAACCAATCAAACATCTAACACATCACCACTAGAAGTTTCTAGACATGAAACTCTATTTCCTTTTATAAAAATAGTCCAGAAGTAGACTGACATAGGTATTGGGCTAACAGTAGCATCGATCGCCGCGGGTCATAGTATAAAACTCTGCCATCAGCATGAGTGATACATTTGGAAATATTGTTGATATTAAAAATAAGGTTTTAAGAAGGATTCTCCAGAAATGTTTTGAGAAGAGTGGGGACTACTTTCTTCAAACTTCAAGCGATGCAAGAGCATAGGTTTCATGGTAAAAGTATAACACAGTAGTCACTACTAGGGTTCTCTAGGATCAGGAAAGGGGAGTGATAGGAGAGTGACAAATTACTGTGTAACAAATACCACCTAAAGCATGAAGTTAGAGTTGAGAGAAATGGTTGAAATTCTTTAAGACGGAGCGAGGACTTGGAATACTAGCATCGGAAGACCTGCAACTCAAACATACATGTACATATCTGAAATTTGATAGTCATGCCGCATAAACACGAGAGGCATATAACAATACATGAATCCATGGTATAGGCACAACTATCTATCAAGAAAAGGATCATGTGCATGGATCCTCAGCAGGAATGCAACCATCTGACTGAAAGGATCATACGAAATAGATCAATGGCATGGGTGCAAACATCCGTGTAGAGAGGATGAAAATGAAAAGAACCATTGTATGGTCATAACCATTTTACTTAGGAGGATCAAAATGATACCCATGGCATGGTCACAACCATTTGACTAAGCAGGATCAAAATGATACCAATGCATGGTCACAACCATCCGTCTAAAGAAGCATGTGTATAATCATGAATGACTCATCACTCCTCGCAACCTGGACTTTTGTGATCTAAGCCTAGGGTCTTGCACTCCAACGTGAACCAATCAAAAGTCTCGCATTGGTACCATCACACCCTCTCTTCAAGGAAGTCTATATGCATCGAACCTCCCATGTGCAGTAGGTGGGATGCATACTAGATTCCCTGTGTAACAGGTGAGATGGTTAGAAAAGGTTAATTTTGCCTTCAGATTTTGGTTTTTCTTTACTCTCTTTAGCTCTATTCAAGAGTTTTGAGTTCCAAAACTGCCTTTCCCTTAAGCAACTTTTGCATCCTTCTTTCTTTGCTTTTCCAGGAAAAATGCATCCTTATCATCAGAGAAACCATTACACATTGCCTCAAGGAATATATTTCAGTGATTTACATGTTATACTGTTATGTTTTCTATTTGAATAGGGTTTTGTCTTTTAGCTATGGAATGCAACCACATTCTGTAGCTAATCAACTATTCCATAGCCATTTCCACGCTTTTGTAGGTTCGTGGTGTCAAGAGAGGAAAAGGACTATGTGGGTAGCTTGGGAAACATCAAAGCATGTATTGTATCCTGTTCATTTGGCCTAGATCAATGAGGAGGACTCCGGTCAAAGGGAAGTCAACCATAGAAACCTATGGCAAACAGGACTCTGTTTTGCACACGTTTCTCAGTGATGGGATCCGAAGCAGTCTCCTGAGGCCACGGACTTCATGTGACACCTGTGCAAATGGATTTAACAAGGCACTACCATAGATTTATGTTTCCAAGCAACCAAGAACAAGAATTCCGCATGCTTGCCTGTATACATGTTTTACTATAGCTGATTTCTCCCTTCAAAACACTTGTATATTTATCTATAAATACCAGTGTGTAGAACACAAAACAAGTTCAAGTTTTTGTTGATGTAATAGTTCAAATTTCTGCTTTGTAGTTTGAAGAACTCAGTTGTCTGTTTTAGTGTAAAGACTCTTTTTTCAAGTGGACACCTAAAGCATTGTTGGTGTATTGATTGAGTGCTTATAATCCGAGACCTTTGCAGAGGGCCCCTACATGGTCAAGGGTACATTTTATTTCTGTTTTGTTTTTCATAGTTCAATTGTAAATTCACTGTGTTTTTCCATGTTTATAATAATTTTCTAACTCTATTTATAATGCAATTTGTGTCATCTTTTCACTAACTCAGAGTAGTTTTATTTCAGCGCCGAATAGTTTTTTTTTGGTTTTCACTACTTTCTAGTTTCTTACCAGTAGCTTTAAGTTGATGTCAGTAGCATAAATTGATTCATTTCATTTGTTGTTCATTAGTTTTTTTTAGATTTTGAATTAAGCTATTCAATGACATTTTCTTATTAGTTTAGTAACTCATGTTATAAATGAATACTTCCAAAAGCCCTTTTAGTTGATGGTTAATCTTAAAATTAAGTGGTGAAACGTTTCATTTATCAATGAGTCTTTCTATCCACTTTTATGTTTATTTTTCTTGGAATAATGAAGAATGAAATCTCTCAAAATGCTATCACATGGAGGTAGTTCTCCCTAAATTGTGTAGCAGAGTGAGAAAAATACTATATTTAGCCTTTCTTTCATAATATAATAGTTGCAACTTCATTTTCAATTATATTTTTCACTTATTTTAGCTGCAGTTCCATCTTCAGTTGTTCACTAAGTTTTGATTCTACAATAGATTAGACAGTAGTGGTAATATTATTTCCAGTGTTTCATTTTTGGTTTATCATAGATAGCTACAATCTCATTTTCTCATTTAAGCTTTGGTTTTGTAATTGGTTTTAAGTCCTTTTAGTTCATGTTTTGGAAACAATCATAATAGCAAGAAGAGAAGCTTTGTTTTCATTTTCTTGTTTAAAGCTTTACTTCCAAATCTAGCTTACAACACTTTTATCTCTCATTTCATTTCTCTAGATTCTTAGTAGTAGTAGGTTAAGATTTTGTAGATTACATTGCAAAACATTAGGAATCAAAAGAGCAAAACCCCAAAGCAAACATAAACTCACAAATAGTGAGGTAGGGAGGGTCATCTAGCACATATAATGCACTACACTTCATCAGTTTACAATACCCGGATTGATAATTTATGTAGCAATTTAGGACACTAAATTGACTAAACATACTGGTCAATGATGTGAATCGTTAGCAAGCATGAGAGAAACCACCCATAATGTCAATGACTGTCAAGGTACTATAAGTACATTTCATGAAGTGCGAATAAGGAACTGAAGTCCAACACCTTTGAAATCAATTGATCGAGGGCCACTGATGTCGTCGAGTGGGAAGAAATTGCCATTGAGGAATGCAAGATCTAAGGTACTGGAAAGGAGTTTCTAAATCAACTTCCTAGATAATGCACTAAAGTTGAAGGTCATAATGGATCCTTTATCGTCGACATGAAATGAAAAACATAATGAATGAGAGTAATCCAAAAATGTGACAGGTGATCAGACAATGTACATGCAAGAAGACTTCTCTTGAACATGTGGATGACACAACTCTGAAGTTTGGCAACATTTTACATCATAGGATCAAAGGTGATGGTGACATGGAAGAGATCAGATGATAGGTTAAAATGGATAACCCAAACCTAGGAAGTAAAGTGACAAACTGGGAATGTCCCAAAACCCGACACGAACAACAAATGAGTGTCAATGTTCAAGAGTGACATGCTGCCTCAACTGAAGAATACAACTGATGAATACTTCCAATTTCCCCCCACCATTTCCACAAGTACCCGAGTTATTTTTGAAACACAAGCTTGAAGTGGAGAGCATATGCTTGTAATATAAGCCCATCTTTCAAATGGATCCTACCTAGTAAAGTTTAACAAACCCTAGGAAGGATAAGCTCGGTCTCATCATAATGATAATTCCTATGTCATTTAATATTTTAACGAGTCTAATAATGGTGAAGCTCAAAATATTTTTCAGGTTAAGAGAGATTGAAAAAGACATGGAAAAGAAAACTCCAAAAGGTTCATTTTCGTAAAGTTGTCTCTCGAGCCCGAAAAGGTAGAAAACAATACTTGAGAGAGCCTCCTGACCATGTCAACCAAGGAGTACCTTTATTATAAATAGTTTATCCCAGCCTGAAAAGGGGTAAACATATACTAGGTAAACGACGTTTCATAGCCTTTAACGAGTTCAAAATGAGAGGAACTCGGCAATGTTTTCATATTTTGAGAGTCAGAAAAGAGCTCAAAGATGACCCCCAGCTATTATTTGTTTTAACGAGTCTAAAAGGGAAAAATACTTAGTAATATTTTGATTTTTTACAAGTTAGAAAAGAGATTAAAGGTAACCCATCCCAGAGGAATGAGTGGTATAAAGGGTAGCAACTATTTTCGATTATGGTGGAACTTCTCAAAATCTAAGAGGTCAATAGGTAAGCTAGTAAAACCACTCATCATTGTGGTTCCTCAAGAAAGTGTAAAACAACCAAGTGAAATTGAATGATCAACCAAAGAGATGGTGGCAATGGAATGGAGAAAAAACTAAGGCTTATCTCATGGGAGAGACTGATAAAAATATCAATCACGAGGGTTAAAATGGTTATGGGTTCATTTTTATACAAGCCTAAACCACAGGGAAGTATTCTTTGATTCAGTTTCATATTTACACAAGCTTGAAATGAAAAACAATGCTTGGATTTGGTTTCATGTTTACATAAGCTTGAAATAAAAAATTATGGTTCGATTCAAAAATGGCATGCCCACAACATGATGAGAGCTGAGGCACATGCCCCCAAACTTCATTTCATTCACCGAAGTAGACATCGGGTTGCTAAAAGGTGGATGGAATGAACTTTCACTTTCGAGATCAAGGAAAGACTCGACCGTAATTTGATGAGATCTTAATCAAATACTCGATTTGGAAAAGGAAGTTGTTTCATTTGTTAACGGTGTTGACACAATAAAAGAACTGATCCTGCACTACTTCATGTATCTTCTGTATCTGTTGAATGAACTTAATTTTTTTTTGTATGCATCATCATGTTCACCCACTTTATCCTCATCACCGAACATGAAATCCATTGGTGAATTTGCTAGATACCCAAAACATGTTTCGAATGGCGATCAATTAGTCAAACAATGTAAGGCTCGATTGTAAGCATGGTGCACTTAAGGTAAAGATTCATCCCACAACTTAGGATGTTTATTATAGTAACCTCAAAGAATATGTATGATTGTCTTGTTCACCACTTCTATCTATCTATCGGTCTGCAGATGAAAAGGTGTGCTCTTCTTTAGCTTTGTGTCCATGAGTCCCCACAAAGTAGACCAAAACTTTCCTACAAAATGAGTTTCTCAAATGTAAATAATGGAAGTAGGTAACCCAAAATGAACCCTTACCTATTCGAAGAACATATTTGCAGTCTTTTCAGTAGCCACTTCCTTTTTGTATTGAATAAGGATACACATCTTGCTCAATATATCAACCACAATGTACATGTAATCATGCCCTCTTATGGACCTAGGAAGTCCTCCTACAAAATCCATGGAAATTTTGTCCCATGGCTGCAAAGGAATTGGAAGTGGCATGTAAAAATCGACCTTTCGATTGCTTAGCTTGTTGGTCAAACACATCACACATCCTTTAATGTACTTAACAATAATGTCATACATGCGAGGCCAGTAACAATACCCTTGAATTTGTCCCATTGTTTTGATTACTCCAAAATGTCCTGAAATGTGAGAAGAATGTGCTTCCCGAATAACATGTGCTCTTATGTCTTTGGTATGCACAACTTACCCAAATGATCTAACAACTTATCATGAATATGATAATTGATTTCTTCCACCTGAGCACCATGAGCTAATGATTCATAAATATCTTCGAGATTAGCATTTATACTATATTGTTATATATAACTTTCATGTTTTAAATAACTATTCTACACTACTATTGAAGTATTCCAATATGGTATAGAACACATATCAGCTACTTTGTTTGTGACACCTTTTTTGTACTTAATTACTAAGTGAAATTGCTGAATAAATCCCATCCATCTGTAATGACGATATTTTTGCAGCTTAGTTATAGACTGAAGGTACTAAATTGGATGATGATATATGTGAATCATTGTTTCCTTACCTATTAGATAATGTTTCCATTTCTTAACACTTTCAACCAAAGAAAATAATTTTTTATCATATGTCGGATAATTCATTACTGCCTTAGAAAAAGTTTGAGAATGAAAACAAATTCGTTTCCCTTTTTGAAGTAAGACTGCACCCACTGCTTAACCACTAGCATCTGTTTCAATTTCGAATGGCTATTGAAGATCTGGTAAAGCTAAAATTTGTGTTGTGACAATTTTGTGCTTAAGTGGATCAAAAGCTTTTTGTTCTTTTCCACCCCACTGAAAGGGAACTTTAGAACCTATTTAAGCATGTAACATTGATGCAATCAAAGACAACTGAGCAATAAATTTCCTCCAATACTAAATTGCACCTATGAAACATCTAACCTAAGTCATATTCTGTGGTCTTGGCCACTTAAAAATCACATCGATTTTAGCTGGATTTATTTTCAAACTTCCACCTCCAACTATGTAACCAAAATAATTCAGTGAAGTTTTCCTAAACACACATTTGGAAAGCTTAAGGTACAATTTTTCCCTATGCAACACTTCAAACACCTGCTTAACATTCCTAACATGCTCCTACATACTTGAACTGAAAATCAGAATATCATCTATCAAAATATCAAATTACTAATAGTCCTTGCCTAGTTTTGAATGTAGTTTTCTAGATTCATTTTCTGCTATGCGAATTTGATGATACCCAATTCTAAAATCTAACTTAGTGAAATAAACATCATTTTTCAGTTGATCAAGTAAATCATCTATCATGGGAAGAGGATAACTGTCTTTAATTGTGATTTTGTTTAAGGCCCTAAAGTTGACAGACATTCTCCATGTCCCGTATATATTAGGAACCAAAATTATAGGTGAACCACATGGAGATGAACTAGGTCGAATAAAACCTTTTTCAATCAATTTCTGGAATTGTTTCTTTATTTCCTCATTCTCTATAACTAACATGTGATAAGAAGAAAATTACTCTCCCCTTTCACCATGAACAAAATGTTGAATTTATAACCCCTTAGGTTCATTCAAGGCCCTGATAGCTAATCTTGGCATGAATGTGTTGTATTAAAGGTTTAATGTGTTAGGTCCCTATAATACTAGTGATTACCCCATTACTATTGTAGTTGTATCCCTTATTAACATTGTTGTGCCCTTATTGTCCCCATATTGTTATTACTGTGCCCCATAGAATCCCTCTATTATTATTTTTGTCCCTTTATATTATTATTGTTAGGTCGGTTGGGTTATATTGTGACTCCTTAGACTCCTATTTATAGAAAGGAGGTTTTTTCATTTGAATCATCAAAGAATAATTCATTTGTGTAATGTAAAGGAGGTTTCCCCCTCGAAGAGGCTGAAGTCTAAGGCGTTGACCTATCTTTTCTATCTTTTTGTGAGCTAGTTTCATAACATTTGGTATCAGAGCTTTGGATTCTAGGGTTTCGCTGCTCCAAATAGGTCATCATGGCATTTTTTCTATAAACTTTTTTTGGTGACATTTTTAGAAACAAAAAAAACCCATTTGAGACGAAATCACACTAAACCTCGGGTCCAAATTTTAGAGCTTTTCGCACTATATTTGCGGAGATATGATCTGAGGAAGTTGGTCTTTTTGCAGACTCCTAAATTACATTCCAAATAGGTGACCTGGGGAAAATCATCATAACTTTCTCTCTGAGCATCAGATTGAAATTTCATCAGAAGATATAGAAAGAGGACAGAATTTAGTTTCTTCTATATATTTTTCAGAGCCAAAGGTCAAAACAGGGACACGTGGCTCGTTGTATAAGTTCACTCTTCTGAACTAGTCTATAATTAGGTCACTGTGGGAGATTTTGCATAACTCTTCCTTGGAGAATCCAATTGGGATCAGATTGGTGGCATTGGAAAGAAGACACAGAGGGCTACTGCAGATCACAATTTCAAAACTGGATGATTTGAAATTACAGAGATACACTAGAGGAAATATCGAGATCCTACAAAGTGAAAAAAGATGTGTAGATTTGTTTAAATTTTTGCTTAAGCTTGGTTTGAAAAATTATTTTGAAGGAATTCAAAGGGCGTAGTAGAGTATTATTATTGGTAACTAATGCCCCAAGGAAGGAAAATGCAAACACCTAGGAAGCAACCTGAAAGCTCTAGCATGACTCATGAAGAAGAGGAAGAAATGCTACATGATATATCAAAATTACAAGACCAGGTGCAACAAATTTCACTCTCACAAAAGCTAACAGAAGCTAAGATAAATGGCGTGGAATCTAAGATAAAGGGCGTGGAAGCTAATATAGACGATTTGAAGATAGATTTGACAAATTTTCTACAAGAAATACTTAATAATGGTGAAAGGGTAGTAAAGGAAAATCATGATGAGAATAAAATAAATGTTAATAATGATTTCATAGACTCTAATGTTGGATCGAAGACCCACCATATTCCAAAAATTGATATGAGGAAGTTTGATGGCAATGATCCCGCAACATGGATATTACAAATGGAGCAATTTTTCGATCTCAATAATGTGCAAAACACACAAAATTTGGAACCAAATCAGTTTGTATGGTATCAATGGCTTTGCTCTCGTAAACAAATTATCACTTGGGCAATTTTTACGGAAGAATTGACAGCACATTATGAGGATACAAAAAGAAACACTTTTTTTAGCCAATTGATAATTCTCAAACAAAAAGATTCAATAATGGAGCACATTGAGGAGTTCCAAAAATTGAACATAAGGGTACAAAATATTCCAGGGGAGCATAGGATTGATGTGTTCATAGGGTCTTTAAAGGATAATCCAACATGATGTTCGCCTGGGAACCTGATTCATTAGAGAAGGCATTCAGGTTAGCAATAAAAATGGAAAGCAAAATTATGGCAACCAGGAAGCATACCACTCACAACTATAAATATGGAAGTGTTGTTCCCCCTAGTCTTCCACAACCTATAAGGTTGACACCACAACAATTGGAAGAAAAAAGATCAAAAGGGCTTTGTTACAGTTGTGATAGCAAATACACCAAAGGTCATAAGTGTGCTCAGAAGAAATGATTCTACATAGATTCTGAAGAGGAAGAAGAAAAGGAGAAATAAAGGTCAAAAGAAGAGGATATACTCTAGGAATAAAGCCTAGATAAAGAAGAAATGAATCCGACCATATCTTGTAATGCATTGGCTAGAATTACCACTCCTCAAACCATCAAGATAGAAGGACAAATCAAGAAGAGAAAGGTAATAGTGTTGACTGATTTAGGAAGTACCCACAATTTTATTCATTGTAAGGTAGCAAAAGAATTGAATTTCTTCCTATATCTAGCACCAGAGTGTCAAGTGATGGTTACAATTGGAGGAAAAATACATTGTTGTGGAAAGTGCCATAATATGAAGCTATCCATGGGAGAATATGTATTGACTAGCCCAATGCTTTCCATTCCAATGGGACGTGTTGATGTTGTACTAGGAGTCCAATGGCTACAATCCTTGGGTACAATAGCTTTTAATTTTCAAGAACTTTTCGTGAAATTTTCTGCGGAAGGAAAGGAAGTTGAATTAAGGGGTATTATAGGGAAACTAGGAAAGATAATTAGCCCTAACAGTATGACAAAGCTTCTAAAAAAGGAACAAAGAGGTGTAATTTCACAATTATGTTCATTGGATTTTTCCACGTCGAAATATTTTATTTCTCTAGATCTCCAATAAGTATTGGTCAATCATTCCAAGGTATTTGAGACTCCTAAAGGTCTCCCACCTATTTGTGATCATGATCATGCTATTCATCTGATTCCAAGAAATGTTCCTCCAAACATCAGGCCGTACAGATATCCCTATGCCCGAAAGAGTGAAATTGAACATATGGTTGTAGAAATGCTAGAGGCTGGTATAATTCAACCTAGTCAAAGTTCTTTCTCTGCTCTAGTAGTATTGGTGCATAGGAAGGATGGATCATGACGCATGTGTCCTGATTATAGGGAGCTCAACAAGCTCACTGTTAAAGATAAGTTTCCCATTCCTGTCAGTGATGAATTGCATGGATCAATTTACTTCACCAAGTTGGATCTTTGTTCAGGATAACATCAAATCAGAATGACGATTGAAGACATTCCAAAAATAGCATTTAGAAGTCATGAGGGTCATTATGAATTTTTGGTCATGCGTTTTGGCCTTACCAATGCACCTTCTACATTTCAAGGTTTGATGAATTCCATTTTCAAACCCTTCCTTAAAATTTGTGTTAGTATTTTTTGATGATATACTAATCTACAACAAGTCTTGGAAGGATCATGTTGAACATGTGGACATCGTGCTACGACTATTGGAGGAGAAGCAATTATATTGAAAAAGATCCAAATGTTTCTTTGGAGTACAAGAGGTGGAATATCTGGGTCATGTTGTATCTCATGAAGGGGTTAATGTAGACCCTGGCAAAATTAAAGCCATTAAGGAATGGAAAATCCCCACATCCATAAAGCATCTACAAAGATTTCTCGAGTTGACAGGGTATTATCACAAGTTTGTGAAGAATTATGGGAGAATAGCAGCACCTCTAACAACATTATTGAAGAAAGATGCATTTTCATGGACTCTAGAAGCAACAAAGGCCTTCAAACATCTTAAAGAGGCAATGTGCCAAGCACTAGTCTTAGCTACATCAGACTTCACAAAAACCTTTATTGCGGAATGTGATGCTTCAAGAAATGGAATTGGTGCCGTTTTAATTCAAGATGAAAGACCCATTGCTTTTGAAAGTCATCCAATCAAGGGAAAGCTTTTACAAAAAGCTATTTAGGAGAAGGAAATGTTGGCAATACTACATGCACTGAAGAAGTGGCGACCCTACCTAATGGGAAGACACTTCAAGGTAAAAACAAATCATGATAGCCTTAAATACTTTTTAGAACAAATATTATCCTCTGAAGAGCAACAGCAACAAAAGTGGGTCACAAAGATGTTGGGTTTTGACTTTGAAATCATCTACAAAAAAGGGAAGAAAAATGTGGTGGTAGATGCACTCTCAAGAAAGGATGAGGACGTGGAAGCATTGTGCCATTTCTACTATCCAACCAGATTGGATAAACGAAGCAAGGAAGGAATGGAAGAATGATGAAGAAGTGTGGACACTTATTCAAAAGTTACAACAAGATTCCGGTACATCTGATACATTTAGATGGAAAAATGATTCGTTATGGTATAGATATTGCTTATACCTCTCTAAGAATTCCCAAATCAAACAAAATATTCTGATGGAATTGCACACTTCTCCCTCAAGAGGGCACTCAATATTTTTAAAAAGTTACCAAAAGGTTAAAAAGGATTTTTTTTGGGATGGCCTTAAATCAGATATTCAAAAGTTTGTGGCAGAATGTTTTGTTTTCCAACAAAATAAAGTTGAAACAATTAAGACCCCGGGTCTATTACAACCTTTATCCATTCCAAGCCAATGTTGGGAGGAGGTTTCAATTGATTTTATCACAGGTTTACCCAAGTCTGAGGGAAAGAGTGTCATCATGGTGGTAGTTGACAGACTTACCAAGTATGCACAGTTTTGTGCATTATCACATCCATTTAAAGCCAATACAGTTTCTACTGCATTTATGGAAACAATCCAAAAGCTACATGGAAACCCAAAGATTATTGTAAGTGACAGAGATCCCATTTTCACTGGAAATTTTTGTAAAAAATTATTTTCTTGTCTCGGTACTCAGTTAGCTCATAGCTCATCCTATCATCCTCAATCTGATGGGAAAACTGAGATAGTAAACAAATGTTTGGAAGGATATATTCGTTGTTTTGTATATGATAAACAGACACAATGGGTCAAATGGTTGCCTCTGTCTGAATGGTGGTATAACACTTCCTTCCATACAGCAACAAAAATGACCCAATTTATGGCACTTTATGGATATCAGCCACCATCCATCACATCATATTTAAGAGAAAATTCTAAGGTTCAGTAGTGGAACATCACATCAAACATCAACAACAAGTCCTCCAACTCTTAAAGGATAACCTCGTGTTGGCACAGAATAGAATGAAACAATAGGGAGATCAACATCGCAGTGAAAGAAGTTTTCATGTAGGTGATTGGGTATTCTTAAGGCTACAATCATATAAGCAAATGTCCCTCAAGCAAGCTAAGAAGGATAATAAATTATCACAAAAGTATTATGGTCCGTACAAGGTGTTGCAAAATATTGGTACTATGGCATACAAATTGGAGCTTCCTGCAGCTTCTCGAGTGCACCTAGTTTTCCATGTTTCATGTTCAAAGAAGGTTATAGGCGACAAGCTCCCATTTCAAACAATATTGCCAAAACTTGACCAGGAAGGAAAAATTATATTGGAACCAGAAGTAGTCACAGAAACAAGAACTCGATAGCTATGAAATCGATCAATTTCGGAGTATCTCATCAAGTGGAGGAACTTATCTGCTGAAGATTCCACATGGGAGGATGAGAATTTTATACAGAAGCATCCAGAACTACTTAAGCGTTTAGGACAACACTTTTTTGAAGGAGAGGGGCATGTTAGGTCCCTATAATACTAGTGATTATCACATTACTATTGTATTTGTATCCCTTATTAACATTGTTGTGCCCCTATTGTCCCCATATTGTTATTACTGTGCCCCATAGAATCCGTCTATTGTTATTTTTGTGCCTTTATATTATTATTGTTAGGTCGGGTGGGTTATATTGTGACTGCTTAGACTCCTATATATAGAAAGGAGGTTTTTTCATTTGAATAATCAAAGAATCATTCATTTGTGTAATGTAAAGGAGGTTGCCCCCTCGAAGACGCTGAATTCTAAGGCATTGATCTACCTTTTCTATCTTTTTGTGAGCTAGTTTCATAACATAATGTCTCGGTCTTATTACTAGAGGACACCTTTTTATTAGGTTACATGGTAGTTGCATTAAAATTAGCGTAAACGTCAATAAAAACCAATAAACATGCTTTGGGTTTCTCCAAACCCGCTAACAGTCAAGAAACTGTTCATAGAGGTTGACCTTTCCCATGTGAACAGGGCGGTCTTACCAGTGCTTGCCACCTTGCAGGTTAGTTTCCGGTGGTTCCGGTTGGCAGCAGTGGCAGTGTGTGTGACTATGCATACCTCTGATGGTTGCGACTTACCTCCTAGCAGTTCCCGTGAACTCTGAACTGTTCATTCTTCCTGGCGCTCTTCCTTACCTGCGCGGTTGCACTCTTCCAAAACATTCACATGGTTGACGGTTCTATTGCGGTTTCCGCATGGTTACTATGCATAGGTTTTGTTATTGTTTGTATTTGTGTTATTCAATAGTGCTTAAGTGGGTTTTACATTCGGTTTAGTCTTATGTATTAGGTTTATACATTAGTTTTAGGACTTATATGCTAGGTTTTAGTGCTAGCACTTTACATTTTTAGACCTTTAGCTCTCGATCTAGTTTGTTGGTGTCGTGTGATTGCCAAACATTATTCAATTAAAATCGAATCTCGATCTAGTTGGTTGGTGTCCTGTGATTGCCAAACATTGTTGGGTTAAAATCGAATCATATTGATTTTATAGTAAAAATAAAAGTGGTCAGAATTTTCTTGGGGCAAAACCCAGCAACTCTTTTCTTAGAGAAATCCTTTAGTTCAACAAGAGATACACCTAATTATGCTTGTCAATATGATGGTCAAATTGACCAATAATATTAAGGTGTTCATAAGAATTGATTGTTGTTACATTTTCTAGTTGTTGTTCCATTTCCTAGTTGCGGTTACATTTCTTAGTTGCTATTACATTTCCTAGTTGTTGTTCCATTTCTTTATTATTTGCGTTGTGATTGCTTTGGTGTGCAGAACGATCTGAAACTGTAGCGGGCGTTGGCATTTGTTGTCTAGCCCCCAGATTGACGATTTGTTCCTTGATTGTCTTTAGTTACATCAGTTTATAGAGGGATGAGTTACTATTACTGGACCCTTGACTGATAAATTGCCTAGTTTCTTGAATGCAAGATTTCAAATTTAAGTTGATTTACTGTAATTAGATCTTGTTTTAAGCATCCGTTTACTCTTGTGTTTTGAGCACTATACTACTAGCACTACTCTGACAAATGATAGCCTCAAACTAAGACACTCTTTGAAATAACAAAACGTTCCTGGATTGACAAACTAATGTGAGGTAATTAGAGGTGAAAAAGACCCTTTTTACGACTCGACAATGCACTTCATCAAAATCGTCAAGATTAAACATCAATAATGTTTCTGTTAATATGAATGTAAGTCTGAAGATTGTCCTACCATGACATCCTTTCTTCCTAATGATCCTATCTTTTTCATATATATTTATCACTTAAATAAATCCATATCTACTAGGTTTTGATGAAGGTATGGAATAATATGTTTTCTTGTTCATATTTAACTGTATACCCTATTGCTTTATTAAATTTGCAATTGGCTACTAAATCAACTTGTTTCTGCAACTAATCTAGGTTTTTGTAGTTCTCTTCATTGTTCGCAAGGTTCCAGAGTTTCAGGTCAGCAGTGAAAGCTATGGATGGATAGAGGATGACTCCCTCATAAATACCTTCGTATCCACTTGAAACTGTTTGCTAAAAAAAGCACAGGAAATCACGGTCAAACTTCAAGTCAATCGTCGGATTATCACAGAACAGAACACGAGATCAATTGAAACCTTATCGTTTTTCTTTCGAAATAGCAAAATGATGGTTTAGTGATATAAGTTTAGATAGGTTAAGATATTAGGCTTGAAATATTCATACAATTATGCCAAGAGACCCGCTATAAATCTAATGGTCGCACTATTATTTGGGGTATGCACTGAATGATATGTTTATGAATAGTTTGTGAATTTCGTGTGAATAGATTTGGTTTTTGTGTGTAATCGTTGTGTTTATTTGAAGCTATGAACTACTATGTGGAGGGCCCCTACAAACAGTGGCAGTTTTTAATCAAATATAATCTCATTTCCTTTAATTCTTTAATTGCTCTATTTTGTGTGACAATGCTGCATAATGATCTCGCCAACGAATTGTTATCTCCATAAGAACTTTAATTTGCTTTATACCTAGCTTAGACTGTTATCTAATTTTCTTTATACCTGGTACTGTACAGTCCTTTCCTTTGATTATTATGCAGCATAATTTAAGTGTGTTCAATTCACAATATAGATGTTGCTTGGGTTACTTTGTTTGAGAATAAATTGAACAAGCGAGAAGACCTCTCCTAAAAAAATTGAGTTCAACAGTATTCCTTCATAGATGATAGAATAAGTTTCTTTTTTCACTTAGAGAATAGGAGCTGCAACATAGATATTTAAGATCAAAAATCCCAAACAGTCTAACATAAGTAAAATCACACTCACACTATCTACAAAATAATTGGATAGAGATTAATTCCTAGGAAGCTTAATCAACATCCCTAAGAATTACGACACTAATACAATTGACAAATACCCTGCCCATCTTAAGTTTAGATCTTAACAAATACATAACGACCTAATGAATAAATTCTAAGCACATATTGTGCACCTATGCTTCATTAGTCTATGCATCCTGGTTGAGAATTTATGATTGCTAATTCAAGGACATTGAATTGACCAACATTTTTGCATCGCTTTCAGGGAAGTACAATCACAAGTTGAAGAAACCAACCATCATTAATTTAAGACATGACATGTGTAGGATAAAGACTCTAGGGTAGATTTGTAGGATGAGGAAGAAGTTTAATTCCCACAAATCCATTCACTCCACCACGATTTTTAGATTCCACACCACCTACTCAAACCCTAATTCCATTTAGAGTTCCGCAAAGAATTCTTGAAGTCTCAAGGTTAGAAATTCAATCTAGAACTTCACCTACTTCTTCTACAAAGATGTAATTGAAGAAAATCATACATCCCCAACCATAGGAGTAATATTTCTATCCCCGACTGGTGAACAAATTTTGGGAGAAGAATTAGAAATTCCTAGTGAAGAAGAGGAATTGGAAACTTATTCTAAACAACCATTGATAGAGTAGCTAGAAAGATTAGAAGAACACTATCCTAGCTCTGAATAATCTATCATGGCTGAAGAAAGGGAAGGAAAACTACACAATTTCCATGGTGAAGAAGATAGGGTTGGAGGTAGAGGTAGAGGAAGAGGTAGAGGTAGAGGAGGGGGTAGAGGAAGAGGAAATCAAGATCCTTCAAGATTCCCTATTCTTGATGAAGATACAACCCTCAAAATAAAAAATATATCACCCTCGATTCTTCCTAATTTCCACGGGAAAAGAAATGAAGATCCAGAGACATTTCTCTTCGAATTTGAAGTATTATGCAGATCATATGACTATCTACATGATGCTCAAAAGTTGAAATTGTTCCCCGCCACATTAAAAGACTCAACATTAAAATGGTTCATGAGTCTAGGAGTGCATTCCATAACAACATGGGCATAGACGAAAGAGGATTTCTTAGGCAAGTACAAAGATTATTGTATGCCTAGTAACTGTATAATTCCTGCAAAAACTTCGATAGATCTATAATTCTAGTTAAATTAAACACAAGTAATTTGTTGATATTCAAGAGAGGAGAGAAAGAATTTGCTCCATAAAATCAATGTAATAAATTAATGAAAAATAGTAATACATGAGCAACCAAACCTCTAATCCCAAAGGGAGGTGGTTATATAGAAATTGCCGAATCTAAAAAACTAGGAAAAAACTAGTAGAAAAACTAGTAAAAAAACTAGAAAAGGCTAAGAAAAGCTAAAGGGAGGCCTAAAATAGCAACAATGACTCAAGAAAACCTATTCAAACTACCAGCCATGAGGGAAGCATGAGGAGGCGTGCATTCCCCAAGGAAGGAAACTTTAAAACATGCTAAAATGGTCTGGGGGACCAAATCCCTTGATTTAAGGGGGAATTTTCATGTGAGGCGCCAATCCTCATATAACTCAAGTGGATGAGGTGTGCTTAGGTATGAACATGCACTTAGATGTCTAAATGGTTTAGGAAAGTGGTTTGGACTGATATTTCCATAATATTAAGCCTTTAAAGGAAAAAACAAGGGAAAGTTGGTCCACTGAGCTAGTTTACCAAAAACCAAGTGTGAACATGATTTTTAGTGCATGTGGCTAAATCAAGGATACTTAGGCTAAAAGATAAATGTAGATGTTCGGATTATATTCCAACACCCCCCCTTCATCCTAACTCACTTATCTAAACTGAGTCCCAGCCAAGATGCCATGTTAGGTACTTATGTACAATAAATAAAAGATCCTCATAAAATGAAGAAAGAGGGAAAACCTCGTGGGAACCCAATCCCCCAAAAGAGGAAAAAAGGGATAAGTGGCCAGAAAGGCCTACTCAACTGTCTCCACCACTCTAAGCATAGATTTCAGTTCTAAAAAATTCTTTTTAGTGAAATACTTGGTGAAGATGTCTGCAACCTGCTGATCAGTGGGGTAGTATTGCAGTGATATGACTCAATCACGAATCAGCTCGCAGATGTAATGCATTTGAATCTCAATGTTCTTGGTCCTTTGCCTCTGAAATTGATTAATTGATATCTGAATGGACAATTGATTGTCACAAAATATGACAATCAGAAGTGGATACTAAATACCAAACTTGGAGAGAAGATGCTACAACCAAACAGCCTGTGTAGCTGCATTCACTGCACCTCTATACTCTGCCTCGGATGTAGATAAAGCAATCATGGATTTCTTCTTTCTAGAATAGAGAAAAGGCCTAAACCAAAGCTAAAAACAAAAGTAGAGGTGGACTTGTGGTCTGTACTATCACTAACCCAATCAGAATCTGTGTACCCAATCAGTGAAAGTGGGAATCTATAGCATTAAAGAAACAAAAACTAGAAGTACCTTTCACATATCTAAGGATTATGTTTGCAGCTTTCCAATGAATCTCATGGGGCTCTTTCATATATCTGGAACAAGCTCCTACTGCAAAATATATATCAGGTCGGGTGTGAGTAAGATACAACAAACTCCTAACGAACTATCAATATAGTGTACTGTCCACCAAAGGTGCAGTACCCGCATCCTCAAATCTGATCCTAAAAGAAAGGGAGATGCTATTGGCTTGCATTCTATCATCTGAAAGTGAAAAATTAAATATGATGCATACTTAGACTGTGCCATCTTGATCCTTGAAGTAGACTGAGAAACTTCAATACCAAGAAAGTAGTGCAACAATCCCAAATTTGTCATGGAAAATCATCGTGCAATGCCGATTTTGTCGAATCAATAGCTGAGGTAAGGTTCCTTGTCATCAATAAATCATATACATAAAATAATATCAAAAAAAGGGAATCATCATGTTGCAGCAAATAAACATTCAAATCAAATTTGCATCAAATGAATCCAATGGAAAGAAGGAAAGAATCCATCTTTGCATACTAGGCTCTGGGAGCCTGTTTTAGGCCATACAAATATTTCTTTAATCTACGAACGAGGGAAGAGTTTAGAATGTATCCCTATGGCTGCTCCATATATATCTCCTCCTGGAGATATCCATGAAGAAATTCACTCTTCACAACCATGTGATGAACTTCCCATCTATGAGAAGCAACAGTGGGTAAAACTAGTTGAATGGAGTCCTTTTTTGCAACAGGTGCAAATGTCTCTATGTAGTCTATGCCATCTACTTGTGAGTATCCTTTTGAAACAATTTGAGATTGTACTTGTTGATCTCACCATCTGTAACAATATTTGTTTGATATATCCATCGACATCGAACAATCTTTCTTCCTTTTGGAAGTGGAACCAAGTCCCATGTGTTGCTTTCCATGAGAGAAGAGTACTCTTCATCCATGGCAGCCTCCCAAAGCAGGCTTCCAATAGCCTCAGAGTGTGATTATGGATCTGAAACAAGTGTTATATAGAAATATATGGGAAGCAATGGTTCGGTGGCAACCAGGGCTTGAGGAACCCCAAAAAACTATGATCTAGTCCTTCTCACATCCGCAGGATCACCGACTAGTTCACCCGCATCTTGCAGGTTTTTCTATACCCAAGTTGGCAACTGAGTTGGAGCAGCCATGACCTGCTCCTCATCCTCTGAATCAGACCCAAGAGGCTTCTCTAATTTTTTCTTTGAAGTGCACGAAGAAGTTTTGAACTCCTCCTCATCAGTGGCAACAAGTGGTTTCTCGGTAGGGTCTACTGAAAAATCATGCAATGATTCTTCTTCAAACTTCACACTTCAAGCTACAAGGAACTTTTCGGTGTGAGAGTCCAGAAATATATATCCTTTGAAAGTGTTAGGATATCCAACAAAGATACATTCAACACTTTGAGGCTCCAAAGCCTTCCTCTTATCTGTCAGAATGTGAGCCCATGCTCGTGAACCAAAAATGTGAAAATGCGACACTTTACGGTTTCTTACTGGTCCAACATTCAAATGGAGTGGTGTCTTTGAGTTCTTTGTGAGGAATGCGGTTTTGAATGTATGTTGCATAATTAATAGCTTCAGACCATAGCTTAGGAGCTAATTATTTGGACTGTAGCATACAATTTGCCATCTCTTTTAATGATCGATTTTTCCTCTCCATGACACCATTCCATTGTGGTGTATATGGCACTTTGTATTGTAGCTATATACCTGCATCAATACAAAGTTGATGCACATCTTTTTTGACATACTCCCCCCATTATCAGTACAGAGTATCTTAATCTTACACCCATACTCATTCTCAACAAGTGCTTTAAATTCTATAAGGCATTCAAATACTTTCGATTTTAATTTCAAAAAAAATACCCATGTAAAGTGAGAGAAATCGTCTATGAAGGTGAGTACATATCAAGCCTTACTGATTGAAGGCTATGGGAATGGGCCCATGATGTCACTTTGAATCATCCCAAGAGGTGAAGAAGCTCTTTGTGCCTTCCCTTTGTCAACATTTTTCTCTGGATGCTTGCCAAGAATGCATCCTTGAGATACACCATTTGAATTTAATAGTGGGCAATCCTTCTTCCATGTTTTCCTTGTTGAGATGATGCAAGTAATTATAGGTTAGATGGCCAAATATTTCATGCAATAACCTGTTGATATCATTAGATTGTGATAGAAATACAATCCTAATAGATTTAGGATCAAAGTGGGAGAATAAATACAAATGAAAACCGTGATCTGCAATTCCATATGCAATCTGTGAGCCCAGAGAAATGTCGGTAATCACTGCGGAGTCCATAGTGAACTCCACCTTCCTTCTAGAGATGGAATAAGTGATATGATATATCGAGAGAAGACTTTCAGATAGCAAGGAGACATGAAGCACATTTGTGAAGCAACCCCGTTGAAGTTCTACAATTCCTTCTTCATACACCTTTGTGGGTGTGGCATCTCCTAAGTAAATTGGGAATCTGGTGCTTTCTTCGACGGAGGAAAATTCATCTTTTGATGCAGCCATATGGTCTGATGCACCTCAATCAAGGATCCAATGTGATGGAGTCGATTTGATAGCCATTGAAGGATGACCATCTCATGCTTTCCCTCTCCCATCTCTTGTTCTATTATCATCCTTCTTCTTTGCATTCTCAGGCACGGCAAGATTGTGTTGTTGCAACTGCTTAGCCATCTCATCGATTGTTTTCCTCATGCAATTTTATTCGGTGGAAACCTTTGGAACCATAGCTACAATTTTTTTTTTCCTTCTTCTTCTTATCCTTAGGCAAACCAGAGCTGTCTGAAGATTATACGGGTCTCTCCTTCAATTCATTAAATTTACCCTTCCCTTTTTGCTTGTCTCTTCCGCTGCTCTTTGGAGCATCAGCAGCCATAAGTTCTTGGTTCTTTGAACGCTTTATGGCACCCATTTGGAGTAACTTAGCTTGCTCTTGAGTCAATTTAGATGCTTGAAAAGATGATACAAAAACATTCAGGGCCTAATTTTGAGAGAATCGAAAGGATGAGTTGATCTTCCTCTTTCTTGACTCCACACTCATCAAATTCAATGAGGATGGATTTAAACTTGGTGAAGTATTGTTGTAGGTTGCTGAAATGAGTTGGATTGAGGGATATGAGTTCGTTCTCCAGTTGATGCACTCTCATTTCATCTTGCTGGCCTAATATTCCTTCCAATGTGGCCCAGACCGCATTGGGAGTAGTGGCTCCACTAACATGAAAGTGGAGTTCTCTAGAAATTGATAGGCATATCAGCCAAATTTATTCATATAATTTATTGAAACACTTGATCTTCTTTGTTGCATAAGTTGATTCAGTCTTCGTTCCCATTATTACCCTGTAAAGTCGTTTGCCTTGGAGGAGCAGATTGATCTTTGTCTTCCATTCAAACTGAAAATATTTAGAACGAGTTTTTTGTGCTAAGAGAGATGATCCATTTCTACTTTCTACACCTATTGATGATTTATACATGCAAATAAAACCATTTACAATCCACTAGATTCAAACTAGCTCTGATACCATGTAGAATTCCTCCAAAAACTCCGATAGATCTAGAATTCTAGTTAAATTAAACACAAGTAATTTTATGATATTCAAGAGAGGAGAGAAAGAATTTTCTCCATAAAATCAATGTATTAAATTAATTAACGCTAGTAATACATGAGCAACCAAACCTCTAATCCCAAAGGGAGGTGGTTATTTAGAAATTGTTGAATCTAGAAAACTAGGAAAAAACTAGTAAAAAAACTAGAAAAGGCTAAGAAAAACTAAAGGGAGGCCTAAAATAGCAACAATGACTCAAGAGAACCTATTTCAACTATCATCCATGAGGAAATCATGAGGAGGGGTGCATTTCCCAAGGAAAGCAACTTTAAAACATGCTAAAATGGTCTGGGGGACAAAATTCCTTGATTTAAGTGGGAATCTTCATTTGGGGCACCAATCCTCAAATAACTCAAGTGGATGAGGTGTGGTTAGGTGTGAACATGTACCTAGATGTCTAAATTGTTTAGGAAAGTTTTTTGGACCAATATTTCCATAATATTAAGCTTTTAAAGGCAAAAAACAAGGGAAAGTTGGTCCACTGAGCTAGTTTACCAAAAACCAAGTGTGAACATGATTTTTAGTGCATGTGGCTAAGTCAAGGATACTTAGGCTAAAAAATAAAGGTAGAGGTTAGGATTATATTCCAATAGTAACCTTAAATATGAAGTCTTAAAAATGACACAAAAAGAATATGAGAATCTTGAAGACTTGGTAGAAATGTTTGCTTATAATGTTAAAAGAGAAAAAATGGATAATTTGGATGAAGAAACCCTAAAATATCTTTTACACAGAGCCATTAAAGATGGATTGATTGATCTCCTTAACGTAACTAGAAAAGTAAATATTTCCCAACTACCATTTGCAGATATTTTTTATTTATGTGTACATATCTCAAGGTGCAAAGCAAGAGTTGGAAAGAGTCCTAGAGGCCCTCTTTTATCAAGAATAAACAAGTCTACAACTAGGATAGTTAGTAGGGCAGAAATAAGAAATCTGCTTGACACCTTTAAAATAGATATTTTAGGGAGCCTAAGTGAACAAATAGACACCCTTAAAATAAAAAACAAGCAAAATTCTAAAAATGTTGCATTATCTATCTTCTGTCCAAAATGTCAGAAGAAACATGCTCTGAGAGAATGTCCTTTAGACTCAAAATCCATAGAAACCTATGTCTTATGTGCAGATAATAATGATACAAAGGAATGTCCATCCTTACCAGCTCTTAAGGCTGTATTCAATGATGAAGGAATCTTAGAACCAGTACACCCTCTCTACTTTATAGAAAAAAAACCACGGAAAAACCCCCAACCAAATCAATCACAAAGATTTAGACCACAACAATTTTCCTTGTCTTCACAAAGTAATTGGAATTTAGCCTCGCAACTATTGGTCAATAACTAGTGACTTTTAGAACCCCTAATTATCCTCACATTAATTATCGATCTAGGCAAGTCTTCTTATTCCAAGAGTGTACACTGTATGTGGCTGCTATTTATCTCAGAGAGTAATGCTCTTAGATTGTAGTATAGATCTTTCAAATGCAAGAGTAAATAGATGCTTTTAATAAATCCTAATTGTAATTAAAGAAAAAACAATCCTTTAGTAAAATCAAATCCTGCAACAATTCAGATAATAGAAATATGTGATTCAAGTAACAACAGTATCAGTTAAGAGTGCAATAGTGATAACTCTTCTCTTAGAAACTGATTGAATTTAAATCAAATGCATTAACTTGTAAAACAATGATGATATCAATCTGAGATCCTAACAAAAATAGTTAATACTCATTACAATTGATTACATCGAGTAGGGTGTTTATCTAGGAAGCTCAATCCAAAGCGAAAGAAAACTATTCAATCTACAATGCTATAAATTATATAAAACAAAACTATTATGGAAATGCAAAGAAATAAGGAACAACAATGAAATAAAATAACAGAAATAAATAATAATATCAAACTGTCACACTTTGCTATAATTGAAAATATATGACATAGATGAAGAAGTGAGTTCCACCAGAAGCCAGGCCCTTAGCCACCAGCGTACACTGCTAATTACTTCAGATAAATGGAAAGGAACAGCAACTCCTCTTATGTATTAATCATGAAAGAGTATTACAATGTATCTACATTCTTCGGTACAACGAGAGTTGTAATTAAGAATTAAAATGATAATAACAATTGTTCCCCTTTCTGCCTACAATCGTTTCCTTTTATAATGAGAAAGGGGTAAAAAGATAAATGGTAAGAGCGATCTCTCATGATCTCTCAATCCTAAGAGATTCGCGCAATTTTCTAACTCAGACATCTTTCCCTTCTTGCACTGATCCTTTTGATTTGTTTTGGCCTCATCTGTAACTTCCGAGCTCCTTCCTTAGCTTGTTTCTTTGTTAGGGAATGACAGTTGTTTCTTTTCATAATTTTCTTGCATAAAGAAAGATAACAATCAGCTAAGTCGTATCTGTAGTTAATTTCCTCATTCTTACTATAATTCTTTCATATATGAACATATTAGGATATGGAAGGGATGTAAACAAGTGAAAATGATGATGAGATAAATTACATATGCATACCTTTTCCATGACTCAACATACTCCCCTACTTACCCTTTTTGATGTCCTCATAAAAACCATGTAGTTTATATGCAAAGTAGTCAAGGAATAAGCTGGAGAAGGAATGACGTAAAGCGGTCTAAAACCATGATTCTTAGCCAAGATTTCAACGATGTGCCATGTCTGCCCTTTAGGTACTTCATATATAACTTTATATCCTTCGGCAAGATCCCAAACAATAGGGCTATGAAACCGAAAACCTAGCCAATATGGGCCTTCCCTTAAGATGAGGTTGCTATAAGTAACAAAGTGATTTGTAGCCAATTTAAAATCTTTATAATTGAATGGCTCCCTGTTTTGTACATTGCTATTGGAAACTGTCCATCTAAATTTGGTTGCAACCAAGGAGTTATCCTTAATGGAGAGAAAATACTCTACCCCCTTCTGGACAATTTCTTTGTGAATGGGCCCCAAGATTTGGATTACTCCTTCCTTTTTCATCAAACTTTTGTGATTGGCTAGAATTTGTAATGGGTGTTTCGGTTTACCGCTGACCCAGAGGTCCAATCCATTTTCCTGCCTCTGGAACGTGTTATGGGCTTTAAACCATTTCAATTGATTGATAGCGAATGAAATGAAAGCTTGAAATCGTACATCCCCCACAAAAGGATGAAAGCTTGAAATCGTACATCCCCCACAAAAGGGTTGGGGTTCTTTTCCAATTCTTCTTCTAATATAAAATTATGCAAGTAAAAATCACAAATAATCATTGGACTTTCACTCCATGGTGTTGACAACAATTTATGAAATCTTCAATTGTTTTCAATTCTATAGGTTTTCTGGCCCTGACAGCTTTGATTTTCAACTGTAAATATCTTTCTAGCAAAAATAAAGCATAATTGTTGGCAGGGGACCTACATGCCAAAACATCAGTGTATAATGAACAAAGAGTATCCACTTGACACATGACCTTCTCTAATATGATTTTCATTTTCTCAACTCTTTCCTCTGCCCTTTAGTATTTATCGAAGGTCTCACTTTCTGACGCATTGATATCCCACAGTTGCCTCTGTAATTCCTGGTATCTCTATTGGGGAATAGTTTCTTCCTCAAGTCGTTCTATGGTAAGTCGAGCTTGTGCCAGATTTTCTTGAAGATTTATTATATTGGGTTCACTGCATGTCATAATATCTTTGGCTTGGATATATGTCTGCGTATTCTTGCTATGAGAGTGGATTTTTATTGTCTGAGTGCTCTTATTATGGGACTGAATGCTTATATGTTGTGTACTTTTATTATGGACATTCTGTCCTTCTATCTGTGTGGCCATGCTGTCAGAGGATACCACCTCCGTTTGAACAGAAAAGATAAGAAAATGTATACTCTTTGTTTGGGTAGCTGCTTCTACAACAGTCGCATGTTGTTTCTTATCAATTTGAGTGAATATGGGCTCAATTTGAGTCCCAGTAACCTTTGTATCATGAAATTCAGTTTGAATGGATCATTTATTATTTTAGGGGTTTTGTATAAAACTTTCCCCGCTGTTAATATCTTTATCTTTTTCTTGAGTCTTTTCACTAATTTCTGTAACCTCTGTTGTTTCTTTCGAAGCCTTTTAATTTTGTTTTTCTTCTTTTCAAGAGGAGCAATTGTTCCACTAATCATTTCTGCTCTTAGTGAGCTCGGTTGCTCATCTAGGCTTTGTTCTACAAGAGGTATGTCTTTACCCTGGCTTGTTTGTATTTCTCCTATTTGGTCCACATCCTTTGTATTTAAACTAACCCAACTGGGTTCTCCTCGAGGTGTAATACTGAATTGGTTCGTCTCTTCTTGGGTGAGTTATACTCTTGTTTTTTCTCCGCCATTTATGTTTTTTGATACCGTCTTATCGTGGCGAAATATCCCTGTAGATTTTGTTTCCCCAATGTTCAAATTGAGGGGACTTTCAGGCTGTATAAAATCATCCATATTGGCCAAAATCTAGGCCAATTCAATATCATGCAGTAAGTCACCTGGGGGACCTGATGTCGAGAGAGGTTCTGATTCGTATCTTTCTTCTTCTTCGGATTGCCTTAATTCCCTATCATGATCCGACTTAGGGCTCTCCTGGCCTTCTATTTGCAATTTCTGTTCACTTTCTGAGCTAGACAATTCCATATGCTGGGTGATACTTCCCTAGGGATTTTTAGCTGTTTTTAAGTTCATCTTCATCCTAACGGAATGTCTATGTTTTCGAAGACTGTTGGTAGTACGGGTTGTCTATTTCCTTTTTGGAATAGGGTTAGGCATAGGCAGAGCCAAATCCCCTTCTACGGAAAATACTAATTCCCTCCAACTTGACTGTTGCTGGACAAGGTTGTAACTTACTATCAGCCTAATCAAGTAATGATGGCTCACGACATCCTCTATATGCCAGGATTTTTTTATGCTTCCAGCAGTGTCATGCAATATGAAATTCAAATATGCAGGCAAGTTTACAGAACATTTTTGTTTCAGAATTGTTAATAATTTAAGGTGATGATGCCTTACCACATCTTTTCTGCCATCTCATGTGATATAGTTCTGAACAACTCTGGCCAGTTTTGTCCATGGTTCTCCAAGGGATGAAGGTCGCACTCCTTTACCTTTGACAATTAGGCCTTGTCCCTCATCTCAAAATACTGCAATCACGTCCTGCAACCTCAATTTTTTATGAGTCCATATGGGTCTGACTGTTGGTAATCCAGACACTTTAGCTATTACTACATCTGTCAGTGTAATTTTCCTTCCTCTTATCGTAGAATGTTCATTCTATAAATTCTGTAAGAATTTGATAGCAATTGCTTCATTGGGTTGCTGCAGTCATGTGAAATATGATATCCAGCCAAGTTGGACTAGAATTTCTCTGGCTACATCAAAAACAACTAGTATTAACGGCTCCCTTCGCATTGTTCGTCCTCCCATACTGTCTGGATTCTACACACTACTAGTATTGCAGAGATGTTATAGCAATAGAGAGAGTTGCACTTATGGAACAACAAGTTGTTATAATGGTTATTTCAAATGATGCTTTATAGGCAAAAATATCATTATTCTAAGACTTGCTACCGTATCACGTACTTCGCAATCATGGAATTTTGGATTTCCCTACATAATCTAATAAGGAACTGACACGCCTGCATAACTATATTGGAGACTGTGCCTCACCCCCCTTAAAATGATAGGTTGCCTTCAATTGATTAAATGAAGGAATGGCATACTGGCGGTGACATAGAAGAGTGGTAAAAATGGCAAGGTACACATATATATGATAGGATCACAGAAGATATTGGGTGCTAAAATCAATGTGTAGAACGAGAATTATGAATGAATTTGGAGATGTCGTGGAGTGATTCAAAAAGGGAGAAAGGACATCTGACAGGGGAAAGATGCTTTGCGATTGTTATTCCACTTAAACCACTATGATTGACTTTTTAAAAGATATCTCATGCATAAAGGTTCAGAAATAAATTAGGAACATATTCTCTATTTAGTAAAGATAAAGAATATGAAAAATGAGTTATAATGACTATTAATGTGGACAATATGACTCCAATACCATCAGCAGAGCTTCTGTTGCCCATAGGTGTTAATAACCTTGACAGAGTTGTTTTTTCACCTTTTGGAACCATGATCCTTTATGTATAATTAGGAAAGTGCCTTATGATGTCAGAATGGAGGCCATTGTGTTGGCTTGGTGACTAGATGAACACAATGCCATTCACTGGGGAGGAACGAAAGGTGGTCAGGCTGGCTTGTGATGAGACCTCCTCCCCAGTGAATAGCATTTTTCATTGTGTTGGCTTGGTGACTAGATGAACACAATGCCATTTTTCTGATGCATCCATTGGATCATATCCTTGGTGTGGTCGCCATAGTGGGAATGCCACTTTGCTACTTCCTTATGATCATGGTAGGTTGGCTTATGATGAGACCCCCTATCCTCCATTTGACAAATCATAGAATTATTAGTAAACATATGTATATTTTTTTCTTTCCTCTTTTTTTTTTTTTTTTAAGACAACACTTCTTATTCATATATAGAGGGTGGCTCAACACTCCTTAAGAGTAGGGATGGTGGAAGAAGTCTAAACATACCAATAGAGAAAAAAGTATGCCCTTAATCTTATTCAATGATAATGAGCAGAGAGAATTATAGGGGTTAGGGAGGAGTCAACATGGTACAAATAATCAATCAATTTGATTTATAAGGAAGATAAGGACAGCAATGTGATATAGATAGTTGTGTCCTTCCCTTTTCAATCAATACAAAGTAATCTCATTAAAGATGATAATATTTGATTTTCTTGTTCCAGTAACCTTAAAATTTTGTATCCTTGCATATATGTTTGTATTGTTGCCTTATAGAGGATCACAGAGAGTGAAATAATATTCACAAGGTACTTATTTTCTAAAGAAAACTTCACACAAAGAGTGTTGTTACTTAAAGGGAACAACAAGGAAAACACACAAAAAGAGTGTTGTTCCTCAGAGGGGACCACAGTTGTGTCTTGTAAGGAACAACAAAAGGATATATACACGAAAGTGCTGATCCTTAAGAGGAACAACAAAAAGAAAAAGTGCACAGTGAAAATATTGTTCCTTAGAGGGAATAACAGCTATCCCTTGGAGGGGACAACAGCTATTCCTTATAAGGAACATCAAAAAGAAAGAAGAGAAAAATTGGATGCAAACTTGCTGTTCCTTAAAGGGAATAATAGTTGTTCCTTATGGGGAACAATAGTTGTTCCTTAAATGGAACAACGGAAAACAAAGATACATGGAATTGTTGTTCCTTAGAGGGAATGACAACTATTCCTTATAAGGAACAAAAACTGTTCCTCGAAGGGAACAACGCGAAAATAAATCCACACGAAACTACTATTCCTTAGAGGGAACAACAACTGTTCCTTAGAGGGAACGGCATGAAAACAAATATACATGCCACCGCTATTCCTTAGAGGGAACAACAACTTTTCCTTAAAGGGAAGAGCAACTGTTCCTAGAATGGAACAACATTGAAATATACAGGCAATTGATGTCCCTTAGAGGGAACAACAACTGTTCCTTAAAGGGAACAACAACTATTCCTAAAAGGGAACAACATGAGAATAAATCCAAACAAAACTACTATCAAAACTATTGTTCCATAGAGGGAACAATAGATATTCCTTAGAGGGAACAACATGAAAATAAATTCAAACAAAATTGCTATCAAATTGTTGTTCCTTAGAGGGAACAATAGTTGTTACTTAGAGGGAACAACAACTGTTCCTTAAAGGGAACAACAACTGTTCCTTAAAGGGAACAACACGAAAATAAATTCAAACAACTGTTGTTCCTTATAGGGAACAACATGAGAATAAATTTAAAAACAAAACTGTTGTTCCTTAAAGGGAACAATAGCTGTTCCTTAAAGCGAACAACAATTGTTCCTTAAAGGGAATAGCATCGAAATAAAGTTAAACAAAATTGTTTTTCCTTAGAGGGAACAACATGAAAACCAATATACACGCAAGTGCTATTCCTTAGAGGGAACAACAAAAGCAAAAATTGCACATGAAGTTTTTTGGTGCTTTAGAGGGGACATTAGTTGTTCTTTGGAGTGAACAATAGTTGTTCCTTAGAGGAAGCAACAAAGGAAAAAAATAGAAAAAGAATATATATACAATTTATACAAGAAAATTCAACCAAATTAAAAAGGAACATTTATGTACAAATTTAAAAAAAAAATGAATTATTCACTACGGCTGAAGTTGTGGACTGGGTGCCCCCTCATCAAGAATTTGTATGGTGGAATCTTCCCATAGTTGCTAGCAAAAGGATTCCTTGGTAAGCGGTTTGTGATAGAGTCGTACTCGATGTCCATTTGCTTTAAAAGAGTAGCCAGACCCATTAATGGTGGCTAATGTGAGGGTGTCATTTTCATGCACCCGTTGAACCTCATAAGGTCCTAACCATCTGGTCTAGAGTTTTCTTGGGAAATCCTAGAACCTCGAATCGTACAGGAGTGCCCAATCTCCTTTGTGGAAGATCTTTTTCTTGATAAGGGCATCATGCCATTTTGCTCTCTACTGTTGGATCAATGCAGTGTGATGAAGAGCTGAAAGGTGAATTTCATCCAATTAATTGATTTGATGTAGCCTGTTAATCTGTGCTTCATTTAAATCCAAGCCTGCTTGTTGAACTATCCTTAATGTCTAAATTTCAAATTCTATTGGGAAGATAGGCTCTTTTCCAAACATTAGATGATATGGGGAATATCTCGTGGTATTTCTCCATGTTGTGCGATATGCCCACAAGGCTTCTGGCAATTGAGTAGCCCAACCATGTCTGTGTGATGCAACTGTTTTTTTGAGTATTGCCTCGATTACTTTATTGGTGCTTTCTACTTGGCCATTTGCCTGCGGATGGTATGGAGTTGTGATCCTATGGAAGATATGGTAATTCTTTAATGTTGCAGCAATCTTATGGCCTATAAACTATGGCCCTCCATCTATGATGATTTCTCTCGACAAGCCATATCGCATGAAGAGTTGGAAAAGAAAGTGAATTACCGAGTCCTCCATTGCTCTTGGTAGTGCCTCTGCCTCAACCCATTTAGTCACATAGTCTTTTGTAACCAATATATATGTCTTTTGATTAGATTATGGGTTTATTGGACCGATGAAATATAATTCCCATCGCTCAAAAGGTTCACTGACTATCTGTGGGTGTAGGGGCATCTCATCATACTATCCAGGGAATCCCATTCTTTGGCAACTATCACCTGCCTGGACAAGCTTCTTGGCATCTTTAAAAATGTTGCGCCAAAAATATCCCATCTGTAATACCTTATGACTAGTCCTGGAATTTGCAAAATGTCTGGCGCAAGGCTCGTTGTGGCAAGCTTTCAGGATGTCGAGGATCTCGTCTTCTCAGACGCATCTTCTAATGTGCATATCAGCCCCTGTATGAAATAAATAGCCTCCGGTCCAAGAGAATCGTGTGCTGCGCTGCACTATTTGTTTTCTTTCATTAGGCATCAGGTGCTTGGGTAACTTGCCCACTACCAAGTAATTTAAGACATCCATGTATCAAGGTGTTTTCACGGTTACAGCAAATACATGTTCATTAGGAAACTGGTCTTCTACTGCTGCCGAGTCATCTATCTTTGGAATTCATGAAAGGAAGTCTGCTATTGGATTTTCCTTTCCTGGTCAATCTTTAATTGTTATATCGAATTCCTGCAAAAGAATCAACCATCTTGTTACTCTTCCATTTGTAACAGGTTTATTAGCTAGATATTTAATAGCAGAGAGATCATTTTACAACACCACAGGGTATCCTGTTATATAATGTCTAAATTTATTGATAACATAGATTACAACCAAAAATTCTTTTTCAGTAACAGTGTAATTTAATTCAACAGGAGATAGATTTTTGCTAATATAGTATATTGCATATGGATTTTTACCTTCCTCCCAGCCAAGAACTGCTCCAATGGCTGTGTCTGAAGTGTCGGATGAAATCTGGAATGGAAAATCCCAGTTTCGACCCCTTAATACTAGGGTTGTTGATACAAGCCGTTTCAGATCTTCAAGAAATGCCACACTTGTTAGTCCAAATGAAATCAATATTTCCTATTAATGCATATGATGGTGCAACAATTTGAGAAAAATTCTTTATAAATCTTCTATAATAATCAGAAAATCCCAGAAAATTACGTACCTCAGTTTGTATGGTAGGTAGGTATTAAAAACTTTATCTGTATTTTTGTTGGATCTACTTGGATCCCAACTACTAAAATATAGTGGCCCAAGATGAGTCCCTCGGTCATCATCGTGTGGCATTTTTCATGGCTTAAGTAGATCCTAGTCGCAATACATCTTTGCAGCACTTTCTCTAATGTTTTTAATGCTGGCTCGAAGTCATCTCCATAAGGTGTAAAGTCGTCCATATACACCTCGAGCCCTTCATTTATCAAATCTGAAAAAATGTTGAGGTACTTTGCACAACCCAAAAGGTAAGATCCTGTAAGCAAATGTCCCCTAAGGGCAGCTAAAGGTAGTCTTATCTTGGTCTTTAGGGGCAATCTGAATTTAGTTGTATCCGCTGAAGCCATTTAGGTAAGAAAAGAACTTTTTTCCTGCCAATGTGTCCAAGACCTGGTCAATGAATGGAAGGGGAAAATGGTATTTCTGGGTTGCTTTATTAAGTTCTCTATGGTCAACACATATTCGACACTTTCCATTCCTTATAGGCACCACTACTAATAGAGAGATGCATTTTATGTTTGAGATAGGATATATAAAATTTACATCTTACAGCTTTTGTAGTTTAGTTTTAACAATATCCTTAAGGTGAGGGTTTAACCTCTGTTGAGGTTGTCGAATGGGTCTGGCATCCTTTTCTGTATAGATGTGGTGCATGCACAATTGGGGATCAATCCCTTTTATGTCCAAGTAATCCCATGCAAAGGCCTCTTTATATTTTCTCAGGAGTTGAACTAGCTTCAGCTCTTGGTCAGTAGTCAGGTTTTTGTTAATATTTAATTTTTTTCCTCACTTAATTTCTATGGTTTTGCTATTATAAATAGAGTTTGTTGGTATTGTTTGATCCTTAATATCTCTTAAGGGATCTTCTTCTATTTCATTATCAAGTGTTGCTTCGATCATGTGACATTTTGCATGGGGTATGGCATTTGGTTGGTTAATGTAAGAGTTAATGATCTCATCCTCTGTTTGATCCTTGAATTCAAGAGCATCTTCTATAGTTAGTGGTGATCTAATTTTTTTAGTTAGATATGATACAGGTTGTTTTCTTGTCTTTATTATTGTTAGACTTGGCAGAGCTGGAGGATATAAGGCTAAATTCTTCCCATTGCTTCCTCTTGCTATAGTCATGCTGCCTATCTGACAGCTTATGTAAGCATCCGCAGTTGCTAGCCAAGGTCTACCTAGAATTAAGGGATGTCCATCGAGTCGGTTTCTGGGATTGATTATCAGAAAATCTGCCGAGTATTCCCAAGAGTCTACAGACACCATTACATCCTATAATGTGCCTTTTGGTTTGACCACTGATTGGTCATCCAGTTCCAACAAGGTCATGGTTGGGTCCAAGGATGTAATGCCAAGTTTTTGACAAGTTGTGGTTGTGAGAATATTGATTTCTGCTCCTAAATTGACTAATGTATTAGGGGAGGAGCATCCATTTATTTGCACAATGACTATAGGATTTCCTAGGTCCTCATATTTTACAGGTGTTTCTCTTTCTGATAGTAAATTAGATAAGGTACCAACTACATGGACAATTGGGGTTGTTTTTATTTTCCTCTTTGGCTTTTTCATACACAATTCCTTAATGGTTTTTACATAAATTGGAATTTCCTGAATAGCCTGGAGGAGAGGTATTTTTATACACAAATTTTTTATTTCTCTTAGAAGATAAAAATTGGGATATTCAATTGGGCGTGGTATGATTAATCTTTCTGGGAATGGTGGAGAAGAGATGATCTTTTGGTCATGAGTTTTTTGTTTAACCGTGTTCTCCACTTGTGATACTTGTTCTACAGGTAACGATTCTTTAGTCTGTATATTTTTATCCCCCTCTGATTCTATTATCCTCCCAAATCTTAATTGAATCTTATTGAACTCTATTAACTTGGTTTTTGGCTCTGGTCCTTCAATAATTTTCACAGATTGAACCAGTCCATTGTTGGGGTTTGGGTTGGGTTGGGCTGGGAGTTACGGTCATAGGTTGGTCTAAGGGTTTTGTTACAATATGTAGGGTGCTAGAAGTGAGGGTTGAGGTAGGGGGATCGTTCCTGCTGGCTGATTTGTGGGTCTTTGCCAGCTTGTCTGCCAGTTCTGGTTTTGTGAAGTGGAGGTTGACCATTGTGATGGATATTTATTATTTTTCTAAAATGGTGGACAATAAGGGAAATTCAGCCAATTATTTTGATTTGTTTGATTTGACCATGGTGGCATAGGAAATGGTTGTTGTGACCAACTAGGGAATGGTGGTTGATTCTACCACATAGTTCTTGTGTATTGTTGAGCATTATATTAAGGAGGTTGAAAAGAAGAGGATGGATCAACGAGCATACCTGTTTGTTGTGCATGAAACTAGCGGCATTGATTTAGCAGGTATACTGATTCTGTTTCTTCTTCTACCTCTTTGTAAACTACTTTCAACCCTAGGAGTGATAGGTAGCTTTCTATCACACGATCTTTGGTGCATATTACACAAGTTAGCACTATGTCCAAAAGGCATTCTTTGTGACTGTGATTTTTCCTGCATCTAGGGTAGAATATCACTAGATTCTATTCTGCTTCAGCTTGTTTCTGATTGGCCTACATTATGTCTAGCTACATTGTCAGCGTTCCCAAGATATCTATCTTGAAGTCTTCCAACAAATTGCCATTTTCTGTACGAGAAGCATTTCCGTTGGAAATCTTGGTGTCCTTGGTAGCCATGTCGCGTTCCACTGGCTTCAATATTGTGCTGCCTCTTGAACACTTGACACACAAATTAATGATGTCAGCATAATTCTCCTGAGTTATATTTAATGTTTCTATCCACTATTCCTTCATTCCCTTAAGTAGTGTGGTTTTTAACACATTATCAGGTAAGGGAAGAGTTGCATAGGGAGATCTCTAGAGATTGTATTGGAAGTGTTCCACATATTCCTCCAGTGTTTCACTATGTCTTGCTATCATTTGAAATATTTCATTCTTTAATTCCCTAGATCTGCAATAGTCCTGGTATTTCTTTAGGAAGGTAGTTTTCATCTAATCCTAGTCATTTATAGTGCCCCCACTTAGTCCCACAAACTAGTGCAAGGCTGCTCCTTTTAATGTGGAAGGATAATTTTAGTTTCTGGGGATCAGTGGTATAGTCATACCCTTGACATAATACATCAAATTCAAACAGAAATGCATCTAGATCCTCTAATGTAAGTCCATGGAAAGTAGGAATGTTTTGAAGAGGGATGGCCTTCATAGGCACGTTAACGGCTGTGTCAACAATGGGGTACTGCAATGTGGAAATTTGATATGTTTGTGGAAATTTGGAATTATTCTAGGATTTCATGGGCTGGAGTGTAATCCTTAAGGTGCCTAGGAGGGATAGAAATTATTCTAGTAGCACTTCTTTGATCTAGGATATTGTGTGTGATCAACACCTGTGGTGACCTTGGTTCCTCTATTTCTCTTGTTTCTCCTCCTCCTTCACGGAGATTACAAGAATTCCCTTCATGTGATGGACTTGGGTGCGAGTTCTCAATCTCTTGAAAAATCTACTTAGTTCTTTCTGTTCTGTTATGGACCTCGGCGAAGGCTACAGATGGTGAGCCTGTGGCTCGAAGGGAGACAATAAGCTATTTGGAAGCAACTTTTCTAGGACCTACTAACGGTTCAGATTTGGCTTTCTTTAAGATGTCATCTATGAAATTTGATCATCCAAGGGTCACCATCCCCTTAGATTTGTCAAGCCTGGGTAGTGGAATTTGATTATTTTCATATTTTTTCTTCTCAGTCATTCATACACACAATTAAGATATTTACCTCTACCCTAAGTTCTTAACAATTCTGATGGAAAACGGGCGGGGAAGAAAACATTTTACATGCTTTGTACGTAGGTTCTTACCTTTCATTTTCAAAACCCAATTCTCTACAACAGATAGGCACAAGGTGTCTATTCTGGTTTTCTGTAATTGTGCTGAAAAAGTAGGCGAGGGAGCAAGATTTTTACTTGCTCATTATGTAGGTTCTTACCTTCCATTTTCAAAACCCAATTCTTCCTCAACCACAACTATCAGACACACATCACTCTTTATAAATTTCTACACTCTCCCCAACAATAGCGCCAAAATGTTGGTCAATAACTAGTGTCTTTTAGAACCCCTAATTATCATCATATTAATTATCAATCCAGGCAAATCTTCTTATTTCAAGAGTGTACATTGTATGTGGCTACTATTTATCTCATAGAGTAATGCTCTTTGATTGTAGTATAGATCTTTCAAATGCAAGAGTAAACGAATGATTTTAATAAATCCTAATTTCAATATCCTTTAGTAAAATCAGATCCTGCAACAATTCAGGTAACAACAATATGCGATTCAAGTAACAACAGTATCAGTTAAGAGTGTAGCAGTGATAAGTCTTCTCTTAGAAACTGATTGAATTTAAATCAAACACATTACCTTGTAAAACAACGATAATATCAATCTGAGAGCCTAATAGCATTAGTTAATACTCATTGCAGTTGATTACATCAAGCAGGATGTTTATCTAGGAAGCTCAATCCAAAGTGAAAGAAAACTAATCAAACCACAATGTTGTAAATTACATAAAACAGAGCTATTTTGGCAACGCAAAGAAATAAGGAAAAACACTGAAATAAAATAATAGAAAGCAATAATACTATCAAACTATCACACTTTGCAATAATTGAGAATATATGACATAGATGAAGCAGTGAATTCCACCGGAAGCAGGGCCCTTAGCTGCCAGTGTACACTGCTGGTTACTTCAGATAAATGGAAAGGAACAACAACTCCTCTTATGTATTAATCCTAAAAGAGTATTAAAATGTATCTATGTTCTTCGCTACAGCGAGAGTCTGTAATTAATAATTACAATGGTAATAACAATTGTCCCCTTTTCTGCCTACAATCGTTGCCTTTTATAATGAGAAATGTTGGGTTGTGTTATATTCTTTCCACTACTAACCTACGTAGTGAATCGGGGGATTAGAGGGGGGTGAACCCCCCCTTCGTTGCATTCATTGCGCAGCGGGGGGGTCACAAGGGGGGCGATAGCCCCCCTTGTTCGGGGGGTTTGAGGGGGGCGGGTAGCCCCCTTCAACGGGGTCTGGGGCAGTGCCCTGGGAAATTTTTTTTGGATGCTATATTAGGTTGGGCGAACCTACCTATGGTTTTTGGTCCATGGTATTGGATGCTTTGCATGTATAAATATGTATTGTAACATTGAAAGGAACATAATGAAAAATCAAGCTGGTAGTCCCAGTTTTTGGATCCAGTTGGAAATCTCTGTGTATATGTGTTTTATGTGTTATGCTCTCACATTTTTATTTTTCCTGTGATTTAGAATTCGTATGCAGGTAATTCTGTATGGGGTCAAAACCTACATTTGGTATTAGAGTTGTTTTGGCTTCAAGGGGGCTCCTTTGTTGCTGAGGGGTTTTGCTCGGGCCTGTGGTAGACCCTATTCAGTGGGAGATCTACGAGATCGATTCTGGTGGTGAAAGAAGATGGCAAGCAGTAGAAAGATAGAGGTTGAGAGGTTTAATGGTCACAGTTTTGAGTTGTGGAAACTCAAGATGGAGGATTTGTTGGTGGATAAAGATCAGAGGATCGTGGTAGATCCGGGTACTAAACCAACGGGAGTGACCAATGAAGAATGGGAGAAGTTGGATGAGAAGGAAAAGAGCACAATACGATTGTGTGTCTTAGATACAATATTTCTGAATGTATCAAGGGAAGCTACGACAAAGGCTCTGTGGGACAAGTTAGGGACTTTGTACCAATCTAAGTCTATGGTGAATAAACTATTCCTGCGGAAAAAGCTGTATAACCTGATGAAAATGGAGACTCGGTGACAGAGCATATGAATGCATTTAATACTGTGGTAAGTCAATTATCATCTGTTGATATTAAAATTTCAGATGAAGATAAGTGCATCATTCTATTGTGTTCTCTACCAGATTCAGGGGATATTTTGGTTATTGCAATAGGTAGCAATGTAACTGCTTTGCAGTTTGATGAAATAGTCTCAGCCTTGCTGATGGAGAAGATGAGACGGAAAAATATGGACAATGAGAATGGTGATGCCTTGTCTATATGAAGATGGTCCCAGAACAGAAACAAAAATAAGTCATTGAGAGGGAGATTTAAATCTAGAGGGAGATCTAAATCTCCAGGAAAACCTATAAAGGTGGTGTGTTGGAAATGCTGAAAGGAAGGACACTTCAGAAGGGATTGTAAATCTAAAGCTCCTGATAAAGGAAAGGGATCTGATAATGCTCCTTCTGCAGAGGTTAAAACCACCTCAGATGAAGGTGGGGATGTGTACTTGGCTTCTTCAAGTACACACGTAGATCATGAGGCATGGTTAATTAACTCAGGTGCATCCTTTCACTTCACTCCTCATAGAGAGTAGTTCTGCGAGTATGAGAAATATGATGGTGGTGATGTCTTCTTAGGAGATGATAGGAAGGCTATAATCATTGGTCATGGAAAAGTAAAGTTTAAGTTGCAAGGTGGAAGGGTTAGAACCCTTTCGGGTGTTCTTCATATTCCTGCATTGGCCAGAAATCTGATTTCTATAAACAAGTTGGATGATGCGGGTGTAAAGACAGTGTTCGAGACGGATACCTGCAAGATGGTTCGAGGAGCACTGGTATTGATGCGGGGAGTTTGGATTGGAAATCTGTACAAGATGCAAGGTAGCACTGTTGTTGATGGGTGCAATAATTCTATGGTTCCTGAAAATGGAGTAGAAAATCTAGTGGTCTCTGGAGAGAAGACCATGTTGTGGCATCAAAGGCTTGGAAATATTGGAGAGAAGGGCCTTTGAATACTTCATGGTAAAGGTATGATAGAAGGTATGAGTAATAGCTCTCTGGATTTTGATTTCTGTGAAAATTGTGTATATGGGAAGCAGAATTGGGTGAGTTTCCCCTCTGGTGGTAAGAGGACGAAACGGATATTAGAGATTGTGCATAGTGATGTGTTTGGACCTGTGAAGGTTCCATCACTGGGTAAGTCTGTTTACTATGTATGATTTATAGATGACTTCTCAAGGAATACATGGATATATTTCCTTAAGAAGAAATCTGAAGTCTTTGATAGGTTTAAAGAATTTAAGGCTCTAGTGGAAAATCAGACAGAGAAGAAGATAAAGGTGCTGAGGATAGATAATGGTCGTGAATTCTGCAACAAGGAATTTGAAGAATTCTGTAAGAAGTGTGGTATATCACGGCAGAAGAATACTCCATATACACCTCAGCAAAATGGATTCGCAGAAAGAATGAACAAGAAGTTGATGGAAAGGGCAAGAAGCATGCTCAGTGGTGCCGGGTTAGGACAGGAATTCTAGGCAGAGGCAGTCGATATTGCATGTTACCTGGTCAACAGGTCACCTTCATCAGCGTTGGATGATAATACTCCAAAAGAAGTATGGACTAGTAAGAAACCCTCTCTTTCACATCTGAGGGTATTTGGATGTGATGCATATGTACATGTTCCAAAGGAGAAACGAACCAAGTTGGATAGTAAATCTGAAAAGTGCATCTTTATTGGGTATAAGGATGGTTTAAAGGGTTATAAGCTTTGGAACCCAGTCACATGGAAGGTTGTCTACAGTCGAGATGTGGTGTTTAGAGATGTGAAAGATGTTATCAAACATGAATTCCAACCAAAGGAACCTATGAAGATAGAGTTTGAACTAAGGGAGGAAGAATCAGACTCTGTAGCAGAGGAGGAATCAGAAGAAGAAGAACCACAAACTCTGGCTGTGAGAAGATCAGTTCCAAAAAGAAGGCAGCCAGAAAGGTGTAGTCCATATGCTTTCTGTTCAAATTTTACTTTGTCTGTTACTGATGATGATCCCAGAACTGTGAAGGAAGCAGTGGATTCAGAGGATGGAAAACTTTGGAAAGAGGCCATGGTTGATGAAATGGCATCTTTGCAAAAAAATTAGGCTTGGGATCTGGTGGAGTTGCCAGCTGGAAGGAAACCCATTGGCAACAAATGGGTGTTCAAGAAGAAGAAAAATGCAGAAGGGAAGGTGGAGAAATACAAAGCTCGGTTGGTAGCAAAAGGTTATTCCCAGGTGCCAGGAATTGATTTTGGTGATATTTTTTCTCTTGTTGCCAAGGTAACTTCTATTAGATTACTTTTATCTGTTGCTGCTGCTTTTTATTTTAAGGTAGAACATATGGATGTGAAGACAGCATTTCTTCACATGGATTTTGAAGAGGAAATCTACATGAAGCAACCTGAAGGCTTTGCGGTGAAGGGTAAGAAAGAACTGGTATGCAAGTTAAAGAAGTCTTTGTATGGGTTAAAACAATCACCAAGGATGTGGTATCAGAAATTTTATATATTTATACGGGGACTTGGCTTCACCAGAAGCAAAGCAAATCATTGTGTGTATTTTAAATTAATTGGTGACCGTGTTATTTATCTGGTCTTGTATGTGGATGATATGTTGCTGGTTGAAATGATAAAGAAATTATCCAGGATTTGAAGACCCAAATGTCCTCCAAATTCGACATGAAAGATCTCGGTGCAGCAAAATATATTTTGGGCATGGAAATTAAAAGAGATCGGGCAAAGAGGAAGCTATGGTTAAACTAAAGGAAGTATGTCGAGACAATACTGCAGAGGTTTAATATGCAAGATAGTAAACCAGTGAAGGTTCCTATTCCTGTAGGTGTGAGGTTATCTACTGAACAATGTCCCAAGACACAAGAAGAGGAAGAGGACATGTGCTGTGTTCCATATGCAAGTGCAGTCAGTAGCTTGATGTATGCAATGGTCTGTACCAGACTAGACATTGCACATGTAGTGGGAGTATTGAGCAGGTTTATGTCAAAACCAGGGAAGGAGCACTGGACAACAGTG
>APFE030040681.1:1337-15973 GCA_000404065.3 Pinus taeda | reverse complement strand
GGCAGCCATTAGCCTTTGTTGGTTTGCAGGAGCCATATTTAATAAATGATTATAGAGCCGAATTTTTATTGGCTCACTTCTCCTTTTGGCCTCTTTAAATTGCTCCTTTATGCTTGCAGCTGTGTTCTGCTGTTGTCCTGAGGAGCTGACCTCCCCTAGTGTTGCTTTATCCTGCTCCTGATGCAAGGAGCTGGCAGAAGTCTCCAGGCTTTGTATTTCCTCTTCTGAGAAAGGGTTGAGCCTTTGCCTCTTGTCTGATGCTTCTGTGAGGGGTGTTTCCCTCTCTCTCTTTCTACTGGTGTCCTCCCTCTGAGGGATTTGGAGGACAGAGGAGTCTACCCTAGAATCCTGTCTAGGAGGCGCCATATTAGTTGCTCTTTCTTGAGTGGCTGCCTGGCCTTCTGCTTTCTGTTTTTCTTGATCCTGATGATCAGTTTGTTGCTGTTGTTGCTGGGGTTGCTGGTGATGGCCTTGTTGGCCCTGTTGGCCCTCTGCTTCTTCCATTTCTTTGTCCTTTCCCTTGCCCTGTCCCTGATCTGAAGTTTGTGCTGCCTCTTGTTGTGTCGCAGAGGAGGAAGCAGGTGTTGTTGTGTGAGGATTTGGTAGAGCAGGCACCTGAGAAGGACATTCCAAGTCAACCATTTTCAATAAATGTCTTCTAGCCCTCTCAACTAGCTCTTCCTGAGATACAGGCTCTATTAAGGTGTTTTTCCTCCACTTTGGTTGGTTGGCATGTCTCAATATGTGGAACTTGCTCTCATGCTCATAGCTAGAGAGTTTGTATTTCAATCTTCTCAAAGATATAAAGCCATTGGGGTCATAGGGCTTCCAGGGGAAGCTTAGTGTTAGGCCAAGGCCTTCCAACATCCTATCTGCCTCTTTCCATCCTTCTCTTTTGTTTAGAATAAAATGACCAAGCTGGTTTCTAACTTTGAGTTGTGCCTTCTTGCCTTTCCCTGCAAAATGGATCTCATCGGCATTGCCGAATTGTCTGAAATACTCCAGGGCAAAGAGCCTCATGGGCACAAGTTTGGGTAGCCTGAATGGGCGCAGCTCACACCCATATATCCTAATCACAGTGTGGTGCTGGTAAAAATACCAGTCTCCTATGCTGTAGGCAGTGGACAGTTGCAGGATCCTCTGCATTTCATCAGAGAGTCTTGGAGGAGGTTCTGTCATGAGCAAAGATAAGGCCGGATGAATGAACAAATCTATGAACTCACAATATGTATAGGGTGAATATGCATGTACATGGAAGACTGAGCTCCAGTATACCACTGATCTTGGGTTTCCTGTTGCATCAGTTCTCTTGATTTCAAAAGAGAATTTTTCATGTTGGTGATATAGAATAAGATGATAAATATATGAGGTGTATCTGAACACCCTCTCTCTGGATAAGTGCAAGAATTTCTCATGTATCTTGTCAGAGATATATGTGGCATAGTCATAGCAGATGGGGGCCTACCAGGGGTGAAACATTGGTCATCAAATGACTAGCACAGTTTCCTCATAAAACCCATTGATTTATACCCCAGTAACTGAGCTTATCATATAGGCCAGGTCCAGTCCAAGTTGATTTAGGTATCCATCAAAGATGGGAGGATGCAACACTGTGTCCGACTTGCTAATAAACAGTTGATTCAATTTCAGGATCTCTGCCTCTGTGAGTACTTTGGTCCCTTGGTTGATTAAGTCCAGCAGGGATAAAGGAACCAGTTTCCTTTGGGATTTGAATTGAACCATATCCCTGATGGCCTGAGGGGTGGTGTAGAATACAACTTCACCTTGGGGATTCATTACGGCCCTTTGTGTTGGATCATAACAACTAGCACACAAGTAGATGAGGTCAGGAAACTGTGTGACTTGGGGCATTTTAAAAGTTGGGAGGGAAGACTCCCAAATGCCTAGAATGTCTGTTCCATCTCTGTGCCTAGCCCTGAGCTCATTTAGCAGGTGAATATGAAATGTACATCTGGATCGGCAGTCTTCCAAGATTTGGTAATCTAGGTCTGCCAAATCTTGCCAGTCTAGCTCTCTCTGAGGAGCATTCAAGGGAGTAACATTAAGGACTACAGGGGTATCCATGTCTGATTCAAGTATTTCTTGAGATGCCGGGTCTGCTAACTGAAACAGTGGAATTGAGAGGGACCGAAGCTAATAGGGTTGGTGCACAGTCAACTATAACGGTGCTAAGCTTTCTGAGAAGGCCTTTATGTAGAGTGGCCAACCTCCTTGGACAATTTTGGGAACAATGCAATGAGTTCACGATTGCGCGAACAGGGCAGGGTTTTGATAGTATTTGAAGTTAAAGGAGGTTTCCGCCACAGCAATTCAACCTTAAACGGTTCGACAGAGGTAGGATATAGTTGGTTTACCGGTCGAATTTCAATCTAATGCCCGTTTACGGTGGATTTTACCAGAAATCATGAAAAAACCAGCTTGAGAGAAGACGAAGTGTCAAATACCTGTTTAAACAATGGCTTGGGATGAAGCAATAGCTGGGTTAGTGCTCTGGACTCTTTGAAAATGGTCGTAGGCTGGCTAGTAGAATGGTCGTCGTGGAATGCATGCAGACAGCAGAGCGGTGCTTTTCCCAGAAAAATGACAAAATTGCGAAAAAACCGTAAAAATATGGCTTTTTACTTTATTGGCGCGCTTTTTTGGATGACGTCAGCATGACGTCAGCATGGGGGACCGGGTTGGATGACGTCAGCAGGACGTCATCGAGTGACGTGGCGGCCAAAGACCGATCCACGGGGGCGATGAGGTGGCGGCCAGGTGGGCGAATGAGGGACGAGGTGGGCGGACGTGGTGATGACGTGCGTGACGGCAGGACGGGGACGTGGGCAGGACAGGTGTCACCATATCGGGCCCCCTCCTGCATGGCAAGGAATCTGTCAGAGGGGGCTCCGATGGAATTTGGACGTGACATCTGTCCCCGCGTGACGTAGGCGTCTGACAGATATCGGAAGGTATCTGTCGGACGTCGGGGGTCTTCCGATATGGATGTGAGCCGTTGATCTGCGGGCGCGCGATCTGACAGCTGTCGGGTGATGAACCTGCATGGTAGGTAAGTTCAGCATTTTTTTTAACAGTCGGACGTCGGGGCCGCCCGAAATCAATGAGAACCATCGATCTATCACGGGCGCGATCGGACGGTTATCGGGTCAACAATCTGCACGGAGGCTAATAGTCAACGGGCGGGTTTAAAATATATTTTTTATCGGCAAGTACGCCCGGCGGGACCCTTCAGTTTATAGATGATTTCCAATGGTTTTTTGATGATTTTAATACAATCACATTTTCCGTCAACATTAGGAGAAAGGCAAAAAGCAAGGTTTTCCATGCAATTTTTTTTTAACAAAAGGCATACGGAGGGCAAAACTTAGGATAAGCGGGGGTTGGTAGATTCATATAAAAAAGGCGCATATTGGCTTCCCGACCTTAGGATAAGGCGGGGAAAGTGGGTTACATGATATTTCCGCCTTTTAATGGTTTTTAGGGGGTTAAAAAGGGTTTCTTTGAGGGTGATTGGGCAAAAAGGAGCAGTTGGGTAGGGAAATGGGTTAAGATGGAGAGAAAGGTTACACATGGGTTCTTGACCTTAACCAGGTGTTAATTCAATTCCCAGGGAGTAGAAATTATGACTATAGTGCCAAGGAGGGGATATTTATACATTGTGGGGTTTACACACCATGGTGTTATAATAATAGGGATAGTGGAGTATAGGGAGCTAAAATAGTAGAGTTAGCTATTAATGTGGAGGGAACATATGGATGAGGACCAGTATATCCAAGTTTTCTTTGAAAATAACTTGGAATCTAGAGTAGATCAAAATGAAAAGATTTTTGCACAAGAAATGTGGCTTTTAAAGGCCATAAGCACCATCATAAAACTTTAAGTTTCTCTTATGTACACAATTCCTGAAGGGGTGTTAGCAATGAGTAATATATAACTGGAAAAGGAAGTCAGTCATGCTCCACTATATTGTTTTTCTTGTGCATTGCTAGCAATTTTGGTCTTTGAAAGAAACATTACTTCTGCAACCCCATCTACCTACCCAACTAGTTCTCCTAACATTTTTTATTCCTTCTTAGAGGGTGCACTTGGACTTGCAAACCCTTTGTGTGCCCTTTTCTTTTACATTGGCTTTTTGCTTTCATTTCCTATCTAATACTACCCTTATTCCTTCCAAGGCCCCAGATTAAACAGTTGGGAACCTTAGTTTCTCTACCTAGCTACTGATCTGCCAAGATTAAACAGTTTGGACAGATTTCTATCTCTATTCTACAACATAAATTGAAAACATGGCATGATCCAAATTAGACTGTTGGGTCATCCATAAACTTTTGTGAATATGCAGGCCTATATACACCTTCTCTTTCTTGTAAATATGGAGCCTTTGTGGCAGCAAAGAATGGATCATATTTGGCACTTATTTTGCCAATCATGAAATATGAAACCTATTGGTATAGGTATCCAACACTACTCATGGATAAATGAGGAATTATATAAGACATGACTAGAAGTCATCATCATAAGATGTGTTCAAGAGGAAGAAGTACCAGAGATACTAAAAGATTGTCACAATGAGCGATGTGGAGGACATTTTTTGTGACAAGAGAACTTCTTACAAAATCTTGCTTTTAGGATATTATTGGCCTTCCATTTTCAAAGACACCAAGGAATATGTTAAAATATGTGACAATTGTCAGAGAATGGGCAAACCTACTCTTTCAAATGAGATTCCACTGTAACCATAGGTATTTATCGAACCATTTGAAAAATGGGCACTTGATTTTGTTCGACCAATCATCCTACCTTCAAATCAAAATAAATATACTCTATTATGTATTGATTATGTCGCTAAACGAGTAGAAGCTAAAACACTTCCTTTTGCTACTAAAAATACTGTAGTTTCATTTATTTTTGAGGATATTTTTACATTTTTTGGTGTTCCAAGAGAATTTGTAACAGATCAAGGGACACAGTTCACATCCAAACTAGTGCAGAATCTTGCGATCAATACAATATAAAACATTGGAAGTCAACTCCATACCATCCACAAGCCAATGGATAGGTTGAGTCCACAAATAAGGTGATCGAGGCTATCCATACAAAGATTGTACATCTACATAGGAAAGATTGGGTGGAAAAGATTCCAGGAGCCTTTTGGGCCTATAGGACTACATGGAAGAATACTATAGGACATACTCCCTATGAACTTGTTTATGGGAACCAAGTCTTACTTCCAATAGAGTTCTAGATCCAGACCTATAAGACAACAATCCAGTTAGATCTTGACTTGTCAGAAGCCCAGAAGCAAAGGATGACACAACTAAATGAGCTCAATGAAATCAGACAAGAGGCCTTCTAGAGGACGAGCCTAGTGAAACAATAGAGGTCAAGATGTCATGATAAGTACATTAAAGAAAGAAATTTTAATTTGAGAGATTGGCCATTGCTCTTTGATTCAAAATTCAAAACTTTTCAAGGGAAATTCCAAACCCATTGGCTTGGACCTTATGAGGTTGAGAATTTCTTTGACAATGGTGCACTTAGAATCGGGACTATTGATGAAGAAAGAACTCCTCTATTATTAAATTGACATCGACTCATGCTTTACCAGAAACCATTAACAAGAGAGAAATTTGTTAAAATATTTTGAAATAATTCAGAACTGAAGATGGTCAAGAAGAATTCTTCTTCTCTTTCACCTTAGAAATTTTCATTTAGTTTGTTCTTCAAATAAAAAAAAGGAAAAAAATATAATAATAAATATAATAATATTTATGTGTATATATGCATATAAGAATATGAAAAAAAAAATTGTATAAACATGAAAACCAACATGCTATTGGCATGTCTATACAAGAAATTTTAAAGTAAAAACCAATTTGTTGACACTTCAAATTTTCTTTTCAAAAGGAAAAAAAAAAACAATAAAGTTCATCTACTAAAATCTTTCTTTCTCTTAAATTGCAGAAACAACTACTTTCTGCAGCTTGGACAACATTTTGCAGCTAAACAAATTTCTGCAGCCTAATAATTTTGGAGTCTACAAGGATGCTTGGTGACCTGGATTAAAGGATAGTTGACAACAAGGCACCTGCACAAGATTAAAGGACAACAAATAAGGTTAGCAATAGAAAATTAAAGGTACGTGTTGCTTTAATTTAACAATAGTGAAGGTTATATAGCATGTATGAGTAAGAAGATATAGTACTAAAGTGTAATCACTATAACCTAAGGGTAATAGTTGCCTAACAAAATATCATATGCCACCACTCTAAAAGTCATGTCACAACTTTGTGCCAAATCTATGAAATTAATTACCAAATCATAAGTTTGAATGTGCCTAATGGTCGAATTCCTTCCCATAATCCTTTTAATAACCCATCTGTTCTTCCATATTCCTACACTCCTCTAATCATTCATAGCCACTCCATCTTTTCGCCAGCTAGCAAACCCTACCAGTCCCATTTTCCTGTCAAGGTAGAAAATATTCGAGGCAAAGCATCCTTCGGCATGGGGGTAATTGTTCGAACTCAGCCAGTAGGGAAGCAGTTCCTAGAGGGGTACCCACAAACTAGGGAGTTGTTACAAAGAAGACAATGGCTGCAGTTCATTAAGAAATTTAACAGCTTCCATAAGGAGGTAACCAAGACATTTGAATGCTCATTCAATGGAATGGAGGCTGAAATTGGGGACATGAAACTCACAGTAACGGATTCTATGATTGTTGAGGCCACCGAGATGCAAAGACATGGAGAAAAATGGTTAAAAATAGAGGGATTGCCAGTGAGGATTGGAAGGTTTTCCTCAAGAATCCAAACATGGACACAACGGTCTACAAAAAAGGTGTTCCAAGCACTGTTCTTAAAAGCAAATGGAGAAACTTATTACTTGTGCTTCAGAAGTTTATCACTTGTGAGGGTAGGTTTGGGTAAATGCATTTTTATCATGTTGGAATGATGATGCACTTCCTTAAGGATCATCAGATAAAACTCCCTTATTTTCTCTTGAATAGCCTCAGGAAAATGGATACAAATGTTCAAAAGAAAATTCAATGCATAGAAAACACCATGTATCATCATGGTCTGGTAAAAATATTGGTCAAATTTCACCTCGAAGTATAGGGGATGACTGGGAGAGTTTCCTAATAAGGAACCATTTTGAGGAAAAATCCCCCAAAAAACCAAGTAGCAATAGGGCTCTCAGAGGGAGAAAGAGAACCATAGAAATGATAAAGGAACAGGCACCTCAAACTTAGACATAGGTAACAGAGGAAGAGTTTCCTATAGTAAAATTTTTGCAGAGAATGAAGAGGGGAAACCCTAGAAGAAAGAAAGCCAGCCCGAGTAAAGAAGAATTGTCACAAGCCAAAACCTCTCCTCTAAAGGAAAAATTAGAGAATAAGCTGAGGTAAGTAAAGAAAACAAAAACCCGAGGGTTGAGAAGGAGCACGAGGTTGAGCATGATTCCACAATCAACTTCAAAAACTACAAGATATATTTACCTAGGGGAAAACGAGCCAAATCAAAAGGAGCTAACTGAAGATGAGCCAACAGAGAACACTCCAACAGAGATTGAGCCAATAGAGGATTAGCCAATTGAAAGCCCTAGGAATTCTCCAAAAGGGTCACCAAGATCATCACCACAGCCTTACATCTCACCTCTAGGAAGCTCGATACATAGTCCAGGAATTGACCCCGCACAACAAGAAATATATGACTACATAGAGTTACTGGAAAGCAAGGCGACAACAACAAAGGAAACAATACAGAGCCTTGGAGAAGGAAGCAACCAAGTGAATGAACAATCGGCCTCAAACATCTTGAAGAAGGAAATATTTATACTAGAAACATTGAATCGGTATCTTAAAAATGAAAATGAAGCCTTGAAGACAGAGAGTGAGATATATATTGCCAAGAGTGACAATTTGATCCTACATCTAAGCTTGTGGTATAAGAAAAACAAGAATTTGAGGAAAGAGAACAGAATTATGCAGAGAGAGATAATTAGTTTAAAGTACAAAATTCTAATGAGGAAGCCTAGAATGCCAAACTCTGCCCAAAAGAAGAAAACAATGAAATAGAGAGATGACAAACAAGAGGCACAAGAAAAAGACAAGGAAGAAGTGTATGAGGACATACAACATCTCCAGTCTAGGGGAATGTCGAGTCTGAAGATTGTCCTACCATGACATCCTTTTTGCATAATGATCCTCTCTTTTTCATATATATATTATCACTTAAATAAATCCATATCTACCAGGTTTCGATAAAGGTATGCAATAGTATGTTTTCTTGTTCATATTTAACCGTATACGCTATTGTTTTATTAAAGTTGCAATTGACTACCGAATCATCTTGTTTCTGCAACTAATCCAAGTTTCTGTAGTTGTCTTCATTGTTTGCAAGGTTCCAGAGTTCCAAGTCAGCATCAAAAGGTGTGGATGGATAGAGGATGACTCCCTCATGGATACCTTCCTATCCACTTGAAACTATTTTCTAAAAGAAGCACAGGAGATCGTGGTCAAACTCTAAGTCAACCACCGGATTAACACAGAACAAAACTTGAGATCAGTTGAATCCTTATCATTTTTCTTTTAGAATAGTAAAACGATGGTTTAGTGATATAAGTTTAATAAAAAGGTTAGAGATATTAGGCTTGAAATATTCATATATTTATGCCAAGAGACTTGCTATAAAGCTAATGGCCACATTGTTATTTAGGGTGTGTGCCAAATGATATGTTTATGGATAGTTTGTGAATTTCGTGTGAATATAATTTGTTTTTGTGTGCAAGCGTTGTGTTTATTTGAAGCTTTGAACTGCTATGTGACGGGCCCCTACAAACAGTGGCAAGTTTCAATAAAATACAATCTGATTTCCTTTAATTCTTCAATTGCTCTGTTTTGTGTGACAATGTTGCATAATGATCTCTCCAGCGAGTTGTTATCTGCATAAGAACTTTAATTTGTTTTATACCTAGCTTAGCCTATTATCTAATTTGCTTTATACCTGGTACTGCACAGTTCTTTCCTTTTCTTTTTATCTAGCATAATTGAAGTGTGTTCAATTCAAAATATAGATGTTTCTTGGGTTACTTTGTTTGAGAAGAAATTGAACAAGCGAGAAGACCTCCCCTAAAAAAATTGATTTCAGCAGTATTCCTTCATTGCTGATAGAATAGGTTTCTTTTTTCACTTAGAGAATTACGAGTTGCAGCATAGAGATTTAAGATCAAAAATCCCAAAAAATCTAACATAAGTAAAATCACTCTCACACCATGTACAAACTAAGTGGATAAAGATTAATTCCTAGAAAACTTCATCATCCCTAAGAACGACACTAATACAATTGACAAACATTGCCCCCATCTTAAGTTTAGATATTAACCAATATATAATAGCCTAATGAATAACTTCGGAGCACATATTGTGCACTTGTACTTCATCAGTCTACGCACCCTGCTTGACAATTTATGATTTCCAATTCAAGGACATTGAATTGACCAAACAGATGTCATATAACATAGATTTTATAGACCTTTAATGACTTGTTGTATCCAACAAATATTCCTTTCTTTCCTGAAGACTTTGGTTTCTTCCTCTTATCTTTAGGTACATGTATGTAAACTAGACAACTAAAGATTCTTAAATGTCCAACCTTTGGTTTTTTCCTATGAATGCTTCTTCAGGAGTCTTGTCTTCGAAGAGTTGATGTTGACTTTTATTTTGAATATAGATAGTTATCATATATGCTTCACTCCATAAGAATGTAGGCAAGTCTTGATCATGTATTATTTCCTTAACATATTCTTCAATCTTCATGTTCTTTCTTTCAACAACTCCATTTTGTTGTGGATTGTAAGGGACTATCAAATCTCTCTTAATCCCATGTTATTTACAAAAGGCAATGACTTTGTTTGGAAGTGTATTTTCCTCCATTATTTAATCTTAAAATATTGATTTTCCTTCATGTAAAGTTATCTACTTTAGCCTTGAACCCTTGAAATTTTCTAAAGGCTTCATCCTTTGACTTCATGACATAAATCCACGTCTTGCAAGAGAATTCATCAATAAAGGTTACATAGTAAAAAGAGCCTACAAGATATTTCACTAGCATTAGGCTACATACATCAGAATGAACTAGATCCAAGATTTCCTTGGACTTACTTTCACTTCCTGGAAATGACTTCCTATTGTTCATCCCAAGTGAACAACCTTTACATACACCTTCATGCTCTATCTGCAATTCTAGAACACCTGAAAGCATTTGATTTAAATTTGGCAAGGATCTATAGTGAAGGTGGGCATATCTTATATGCTATAATTTACATGGATTGATATCATTATGCACCAATGCTTGAGCTGGTTGTTTTAAGAGTTTATACAACCTTCCTTCCTAAACTCCAATTAGTCTAGCGTAGTCTATACTCGAGCTCTTGGGCCATGCAAATACTTTACCATCAACAAATTCTATTTTATCTCCTTTATCTTCCAAAAATGAAGTAGAAACCAAAATCCTTTTCAAACCTAGTACATATAGTATATTGCTAAGATGAACATTTTTACCTGATTCTTGCTAAATGGATATTTTCCCAACACCTTTAACTGCATAATTGTTCTTTTCTCCAAGCTCTACTGTTGGAGATAGTTTCCTTTCCATTAGAATTGTGAGGTTGTCAAAATTGTATGTGAAATTTTCACTTTTGCGGACAAAGGTGAATTCCATAGATCTAGTGATTTGATCTAGAAGAAAAGAAGACAAAAATCATAGAGTTTTCCTTAGAGAAATTAGAGAATGGGAAAGAATCCTACCTCAGATTTGTAACAATCCTTCATTGTTATCCTTGTTTGTAAGTTCCAATTCTAGCTCCAAGAACTATAATTAGAACCTGCACATATGACTAAAACTAGTAAAGGATCCAAAATATCCATGTAGCATAGTTTAGCATCTCTATTCATTGAATCACAAGGCATTGAAATACAAAAATAGGACAGAGTTTACAACCATAAATAGTAGTTGAATTTGTAGATGTCTCCCCAAGTTGACTTGTACTTCCTTGTCGCAAAGCACACCTCAACATCAACCCTAATGCATAAATAGGGTGACTCCTTTAGGCTCAAAGAAACAACATAATGGTGCTATCAATCTCCAAAATCCAACCATGAGGCTATGGAAGGTAGTAAATTTATAGGATGAGGGCAGTAGTTTAGAATTGACCATCTTAGGCTTGAGATCTACTTATGATGCGGGGAACACATCAAGGGATAAGAGTTAGGTCCATTAGGATAGGATCATATAGGAATTAGAGATCTCTATCTAAGGTAAATAGTTTAAACCACCTTGGAAGCTTCTAGAAGAGGAGGCCTCAGAGATATTTTTTATTTTTCCCAAATTTCTAGAATCAATGCACCTATAGAAATTAGAAACTTATGTTGGTTAGTGTTGGTCAAGAGGCATGCAACCTGCGTTAAGCACAGATGGGCTAAAAGGCCAAATGCATTAGGGCTTAAAACAATGATTTTGAGTAGTCAATCTCAGAAACTCAAACTTTTTTGGAGAAGTGATCCTTAGGACTTTATGAAGGGATGATGACAAAATGTATATGGATATTGAATGATCTAGTTTATATTCCTATTGACCAGACGTGACAAATATCCTATAACAACAATTTCATGTCATGTGTCTTGAGGCACTAGTATCCATTGGCCACAAATCATTGCTATATGCAATAGAATCTATAGGAGAAGAAAAATAGAAGAAATATTTATCACTTAAATCTTCTTTCTTGGATTTCCTTCGATGTTCATCAATGTCTATTGTGGTAGAATGTTTCATTCCCTTTCTCTTTCTATCATTTGATCCTTCAAAGAATTGGATTTTAAAATGACCATATTTGTGACGATGATAGAATTGAATCTTCGACATATATTTCTTTCCTTAAGGAGCAAGTCTTCTACATTCAAGTCTTCTACTTTCATTTCTTCTTCGAAAGCTAAACTTCTTTCTTCTTCCTGACTTCTTTGAACGTGTTGCAAATGCTTGAGAGTCACCTTCTTCAAATCTTTTATTCATTCCTTTTGATCTACGTATGGATTCTTCTTGAGTACATGAGATCAATATTTCTTCAAAACATGGAATCTCCCTTTTTCCATATATACTAGATGCCAAAGAATTCCATGAGTGACACAAACCATTAATTACCACAACCACAAGTTATTTGTTCAAAATGATTTCATAAATTGCTTGAAGTTATTCTCTTAGTTGAGAGATCCTTATGAAATATGAGGCTATAGTATTATTTCTTGACATTTTAACATCATTAAGATCATCTTTCGAACTCATTGCTTGATCAATGTTGTTGATGGTGTATAATTCAACTAGGGTAGCATACATCTTCGTTGAAGTGTCAATATTTGTGACATATAGAATCAAGTTATACTACAACAAAACCCTGTTATTAGCATCCTTTTTTCTTCCTTTTTTGCATCTAGAGCCCATTTTTGGTGCTATTTATGTCCATTTACCAAATATGGTGCAAGATTTGATGCAAAATTTGCACCAAGTCTTTCACTAATTCTTACACCAAGTTTAGCACTAGGTATTGTAATAGGTGTTTCACTAGGTTTTACACTAGGTTTTACGCCAGGTTTTATGCCAAGCCTTGTGCCATCCTTTGCACCATGTTTTGCATCAAGTTTAGCACCCAGTTTTGTTTGACCTAATTTTTCATCCTCTGTTGCATAAAATTTTTGCACCCACACTTGCATCAACTTTTGCATCATCTCTTGCATCCTCTTTTACATCATTTTTTGCATCATTTTTTGTATGCATTTTTGCATCATTTTTTGCATCCCATTTGTGCCAAGTTTTGCATTGAGGTTTGTGTCTAGTTTTTCATCTAATGTTGCATCTACCTTTGTTGCATCCACTTTTTCATCTTGTTTTGCATCCATATTTACATCCTCTTTTACAGCTATTATTGTGTCCACTATAGCATCCAATTTTCTTGTGCCATAATTTGCACCTAGTTTGACACCTCCCTTTACACCCATTTGTGCTTCTAATTTTGCATGAAAGATTGAATCCTCATATACATCTAGGATGTCGTTGACTTTTACATCTATTTTTTCATCCATTTTTGTATCCACTTTTGCATCAGGATTTGCATCAAGGTTTGTGTCTCATATTGCATCTACTATTGCATTGAATTTTGTTGCATCAACTTTTGCATCCTATTTTTCATCCATCATTGCATCCATGTGTTGAGCCTCAACCTTGCACCTTCCTACACACCCTCTTAACCCTCATTCTCCACTCACTTCACTCATCCAGTGGCTAAATCATTGCATTATAGTTTAAAAAGGACTGTTTATATGGTTTTCTAACTATACTGATGTCTGTTGTTTGGTTTAGTTTTTTGTTCATGTAGCTGCGGAAAACTTGTTAGTTTCCGCAGCCAGCACAGGATCCGCAGCTATTTTGTTAAAAGCTGTGCTCCAGGTGTCTTCTGAAGGAACGGGCTACATGGGCAAGCTCCAGATGGCATGTACATGGATCGTGTCCCTTCGAACCAGCCAAATCATCCATTAGAGGCCGCGGTCAACCAAAGTCAAAGACGTGGCCAACCAAAGAGTTCAGCGGTGGCACGCCACTGTTTTGGGCACGTGAATGATACGTGGCCTAGTTCCTAGCTCACAGAGGCTCCAGCACACCTGAGGATCATTCTTGAACAATTAATCTAACAACCAACCACTCCAAAGATTTAAGAAGCATAACGACAGTTACACTAGATCTCGGCTGAAGAGATCTACGTGTCTATGGCACGCAGTTAATAGCATAGTAGTTGATTTGTTAACTGTAGAATTTTTACATTATAAATAACGCGTTGTGAAATGTTGTAAAGAGACTTTTGATGCATAGAAATTCCGAACTGTTTATGTAATTTCCGCATGCTGCTGGTTATCTTATCACCCCACTGTTATGTATGTTGTTGATTTAAATACATGAGAAGACCTTTCTGAAGATAGCCGTGTGATTGTTTGATTGGCTGAAGTGGCAGAGGGACCCTGCACGCTGAAGCCCTGTAAAGTATTTGTTTAGTTTCATTATGCTTTTGTTTTATCATTAGTTGTACATAATATGTTTTATGTTTCTGTTGTTCATATCTTTACTCTTGTTTTTGTAAATTGATCAGTGCTTTTTGCAGGTTCTCTTAGACAGCCCGGGCAATCTTTCATTTTTTTAATAACTTTTGGCATATGTGATCATCTTGTCCTTCCTGCTAACCTTTATTTTCTGCAGTTTACATTCAGCATTGTCCTTTTCAAGTTGTTATTTGTTTATTTCTTTTTCTGCTAGTTAGGTATCATACTGCTTAACAATTTATGATTTCTTTCTGTGGTCAAATGACTATATTAGCAGGAGATCAGAAGATTACTAACTGTAGCATGATTTAGTTGTCATATTACTTACTCATAGTTGCTTTCCATAAAGTAGATTGGGCTGAATGGTAAAGAACTAGAAGAGTCTAAGTAGTGTGATTAATTTCTTTTTACATTTAGTTATCATACTGCTTGTTATGTTCATGATTACTTCCCCAAGGTAGATTGAGCTGAGGGG
>APFE030040680.1:0-13892 GCA_000404065.3 Pinus taeda | reverse complement strand
GAATTTGTTACCAGCAGAACAAGAAAAAAGGAGATATTTCAAGTAAAAGATGGAATGACAGAAAAAACAATAGAGTTGCTGGTAATAACAAAGGAAGTCATGGAAATGGTGGTAAGAGTGCTGGAAAGGGGCAGTTTAACAGAAATACAACCAAGCGTACCTTCCGGGCCAAGCCAAGTGAAAGCAGAGTTAGTGAACCAAATGCCAGATCAGAGATCGAAGGAACCAGACCTCCAGTCCAGTGTTGGGGATGTGGAGGACCGCATTATGTTAAAAACTGTCCGCAGCGTAAAGGAGTCGACCAAATATCTCAGATCCACGAAGCCTCAACCGTTGGGGATGTGGCACGCAGCGTACCAAGAATTAACGCAGCCTTGGAGGACTGGCAAGCGGAATACCAACCGACTATGGTTGAGTTTGAAGGTAAGATTTCAAACCTTTCTATAGATGTTCTTATTGATCCAGGAGCTACCTTAAGTTACGTTAGCCCAAAAGTAGTGGAACATTGTAAGCTATCTTCAGAAAGGTTTAAAATCCCATGGTTGGTACAGTTAGCTACGGGTGCCAAGAGACGGGTTCTAGCTAAAATTAATAACTGTTCCTTAAGAATAGCTGGACAACCAATAACAGCAGACTTGAATGTACTTCCATTAGGATCTTATGACATCCTGATTGGCATGGATTGGCTGGAAAAGCATTGGTCCCTAGTAAATTGCAAAACCAAAACCATTTATTACAAGGATGATTTGGGGCAGCAACAAGAATTGCAGGGGATTAAACACCTTGTCCAGATTCGGCCTATCACAGCTTCTCAGCTAGCTAAGTGCCTTAGAAAGAAATGTCAGATCTACGCTATTCAAGTCGGTTATGCAAACCAGAAAGATAAGATGTCTGCATTAGGCAATATCCCGGTGGTGCAGGAATTCGTAGATGTTTTTCCTGAAGAGGTACCAGGGCTGCCCCCAAAGAGGGACATAGACTTTACTATAGAATTAATACCGGGAGCAGCACCAGTATCACGGGCACCATACCGGATGAGCGTACCAGAGTTAACAGAGTGGAAAATGCAACTACAAGAGCTGTTGGATAAACAGTACATACATCCCAGTGTATCACCATGGGGAGCTCCAGTATTATTTGTAAAAAATAAAGATGGCACCCTACGTATGTGTATAGACTATCGATAGCTGAATAAGCTCACGGTCAAAAACAAGTATCCCTTACCCAGGATAGATGAACTCTTTGATCAAGTGAAAGGGGCAAAAGTATTTTCCAAGACCGATCTGCGATCTGGTTATCATCAGATCAGGATCAAAGATGAGGACATCGCTAAAACCGCCTTCAGGACACGCTATGGGCACTACAAATTTGTAGTGCTACCTTTCGGTTTGACCAATGCACCTGCTACCTTTATGTGCATGATGAACAGCGTGTTCCACCAGTTTTTGGACAAGTTTGTGCTGATATTTATTGATGATATTCTGATATACTCTCGTTCTCAAGAGGAACACAAGAAACACCTGAGGATGGTGTTACAAACTCTTCGAGAACACCAGCTATACGCTAAGTTCAGTAAATGTGATTTCTTCAAGGAGGAAATCCAGTATTTGGGCCACGTGATAACTAAAGAAGGAATTGCAGTGGACCCCGAGAAAATAAAAACTATTATGGAGTGGCCCATACCCAAAGATGTTGCTGATATCAGATCATTTATGGGGTTAGCTGGCTACTACCAGAGGTTTGTGGAAGGCTTTTCTAGGATAGCCTATCTTATCACCTCATTGCAGAACAAGGGGAAGATATTTAAGTGGACATCAGAATGTCAGCAGAGCTTTGACCGCTTGAAGCACTTACTCACCACTGCACCCATCCTGAGTATAACTGATCCTAATAAGGATTACATGGTGTGCACCGATGCCAGTAAGGAGGGTATGGGAGGAGTACTAATGCAGGAGGGAAAGGTAATAGCTTACGAATCAAGGAAGCTAAAGGAGAATGAGCAGAGATACTCTGCTTATGATCTGGAATTAACAGCTATTATTCATGCGCTGAAAATGTGGAGACATTACCTCCTAGGGAGGAAATTCCTGTTGTTAACTGATCATCACAGTTTGACCCATTATTTCAGCCAACCTACCTTGAATGCAAGACAAGGCCGTTGGGCAGATTTCCTGAGTGGGTTTGATTTCGAAATAAAGCATTTAAAGGGCAAAGAAAATCAAGTGGCTGATGCGCTAAGTCGGAAGGTTCATTGTTTATGTGAACTATCAGTCAGCAAGTGGCGGACTTCACTGGTTGAACAAATAAAAACAGCAGCAAGTCGCGATTCTGAATACCAGCACTTAAAACAGCAGGTACAACAAGCTGTAAAGGAAAGACTACAGAAAGGATATACACTAGATAGCAATGGAATGTTGTGCTTCAATAAGAAATTGTATGTGCCTGATTCAAATGACCTTAAAAGGCTGATTTTAGATGAGTTCCATATCAGCCACTACACTGGCTACCCAGGGTACCAAAAGATGGTCACGGCACTCAAGAAGGAGTATTATTGGCCAGGAATGAAGAAACAGGTAGTTGAGTACCTGGCACGGTGTTTAGAATGCCAGCAAATTAAGGCAGAACATCAGCATCCAGCCGGACTGCTACAGCCCTTGCCTATTCCGGAGTGGAAATGGGAAAACATTTCCATGGATTTCATAACTGGGTTGCCACGAAAAAAGAAGGGAAATGACTCTATCATGGTAGTGGTTGATAAATTGAGTAAAGTAGCACACTTTATACCTACGCAGTCCACTTACAAGGCGGTACAAATTGCTCACCTCTTTATGCAAAATGTGTTCCGATTGCATGGGCTGCCAAAGGTAATCATATCGGATCGAGATGTGAAATTCACTTCCACTTTTTGGAGGACACTGTTTGCTGAGTTGGGTACTCAGCTGAACTTTAGCACGGCCTACCTCCCGCAAACCGATGGTCAAACTGAGCGAGTTAATCAAGTGTTGGAAGACATGTTGAGGGCGTATGTGATGCTGAAACCAGGTCAATGGGAAGAGTATTTACATCTGGTCGAATTTGCATATAACAATGGTTATCACACTTCAACCCAGCTAAGTCCTTTTGAAGTCCTGTATGGACGAAAGTTCCACACCCGCTCAAGTTGGGGTGGGCCTGAGGACAAGCTGAGTTTGGGTCCAGAAATTCTTAAAGACATGGAGGATATGGTGAAAAGAGTGCATGCAAACTTAAAGGCTGCAAAAGACAGACAGAAAAGCTTTACAGACAGGAGAAGAAGATTCACAGAGTGTAAGGTTGGTGACCATGTGTTTGTGAGGATTCAAACCAGAAGGAGCACACTGCAGTGGAGTGGGTGCACCAAACTGGCACCTCGATATTTTGGACCTTTTCAGATCTTGGCTAGAGTGGGGCCAGTGGCCTACCAACTCGCCCTGCCAAGTCATATCAGGATCCACAATGTGTTTCATGTTTCTGTCCTAAAGAAATATGTATATGACCCTAAACATGTTATTCGATGGCAAGATGTGCGGGTAAGAATTGATCCGGTTGTTTTGATTATGTAGCTAAACTCAATAGGAAACTAATTAAAGGTATGGTTGTCTGCAGGTCGAACCGGAAGGCGAGGTCCTGGTCGAACCTCAGAGCATTCTTGACCGGAGAGAAGTGCGGCTGCGGAAACGGGTTATTACCCAAGTTAAAGTGCTGTGGCAGCACTATGGGCCTAAGGAGGCTACATGGGAGGACGAGGAACTCATTAGAAAAGATTACCCAAATTTATTTAATGGGAATAGACATTGGGACGATGTCCAATCCCAGGGGGGGGAGATGTAATGACCCCGGTAACTTGTAATTCTGGAAAATTTACTGAGGTAAAAATTGTATGAGTGGTGACTTGTTATCACTAAATGACATTATTTAATTATGAAATGAATATATCAGATTATTTTTACATGTGTATATTATGAAATGTTGGCAACCTCCTTGAGGAGGATTTTCTATTAAAAGAAAATAAAATCAGTTATGAAACTGAAGTAACTGCTTCTCACCCAAGGAAAAGTCCTGGGAGGAAAACCTGTGGGTTGTTGATGAACAGACAGAGAGAAGAATTACTGAGAGAAAAAGCAGAGTGAGAAAAGAGGTTAAGTCTGGTAGTGACCAGATAACCTAGCACGGTAGTGCATGAGTCTTGTTGAGGGCTGCAGGCCTGCAAGATGGCTCGAGGGGAGAATCCAACGGAAGTGGATCCCAAGGTTGGGAGGATAAGAGCAAACCAGTTGCAGGTGACTTCTGGAAGTAGGAATATCGGTAGCAGACTACCCAGGTATGCATTTTCTAACCGAGTTATAGAATGAAGAGCAGATACTGAAGGTGAACAGACTAAATCTATGTTCTTTCCATTGATTAATGGTAGTCGTTATAAAAGATTAATGTTGTATCAGTGTCATTTTTCATCTGCAATAAAATCTGGTTGTTGGATATAACTTTCCATGGTAAAACCAGACCCTAAGGGGCGGTTTGGCGGTAGGAGAGACCGCAATAGTTTATTAATTATTAGGAAGGAAATAACATAGTCAGAGTCTCGGCTACGGAATGGAGCCGAGCTAGGCATTCTGGAAATCTTAGACAAACACCTCATCCTAATGAAATCATAGTCGTGAACCAGCGCTAAAACCCGCGGTTATATATAAACCAAAATGCTGAATAGACATAGAAATATAGCATATCTAAACCACTATATAAATAACAGAGATATGGCATAGCTGTAACACTTTGTAAACAAAGAGACACGGCATAAGTGCTGTGTGGACCAAGCATTATGCGTATACACAATACTGTGTAAACCCAAGCAAGGTCATTAAATAATAATGCTGTGCGAACTTAAGAAATATTACCAGAAACTAATACTCTGTGAACCAAGTAAATATCATGAAAACGATGCTGTAAACGAGAGATTGGTAAAGAAATGAACACGGCGTAAGCCAGCACACATTAGCAGGATGCCATCACAGGTTTACCTCATAGGTATACAAACCTGAAGTAAGTAGCCAGCATGTAAATACACAAGTTAAACTTTCAGAAAGCTATCCTCAGGTTACCAAAATAATAGAGTACATTAACAGAACCATGAACTAAATGAATGTATATATGTATATCAGACTCCAGCGAATCCCGATTATGATTGACAGTATACGCGGAAGAAGGGTTGCCTATACATTCATTTACCGAATGCAAGACATACCCTTAAGGCCGCATTAAACCATAAGAAATGTATAAGGGTACAAATGATTCAAATGCTTGTAAAGACTAAACCAAACCTGTAAAATATCATATTTGCTGTAAATGGAAAAGTATGTCCGACTCATAAACCCTCATGGGTAGTAATGTACAGTAAGCAAAGGAAAATGACATAACAATAATATCATTGGAACAGTAAATCGTTTCATAGAAAACACCGGTAGTTCCAAGCCAGAAACGACCATTAAATATATGACAAATCCCATGAACGAAGAGCGACATTTTCATTTAAATCAAAGGTAAAATGATAACAGAGTCTTAAGGATCCTGTAGAGGATTAAAGAACTCTTATAACCAAAACGAGATAAAAAATTGTACCGAATCATTGCAGCTATATGAAACTGTAGATAGCTTAGAGGAAGCTTAACAGAGAATATACAAACTTCAATGCATTCATATTATGTCCGTAGACCAAAGTCAATACCAAATATACATCGTATGGACGGCATGAAAGCCATGACTAAACCCTAGCTAAACCCTGACTGTCAACGCAGTACAGGTCCCGGCAAAAGGAGGCCGTCTGCAAAAGTAACCAGGGTTTTGGAAACATTAAGCCGACCTGAGACATGAAGGAAAAGGGTCATGAGCCACGCCTCAGACCAGAGAATAAGCATTCCATTTCTCAAATACACTTCGATTTCCAATGCGGAAACCACAAGAAGTAAATGAGCATACCTGTGGAGCGAAGGTGACAAAACCCCTGCGGCAGGAGGAGACTGCAACCGCCCGACACACCTGCACATTGAGAAATCACCATATGTAAACCAGAACAGTCGAAAACCAAATAACTTCAAGGGTTGTAATGTAAGACTGTAAAGAAATACCAGGTGCGGAATGGAGATTAATACCTAAACGGTAGGTGATGCAGAAGGGTTAGACAAGCTGAGGGAGCACTCGGCTGAGGCGTAGTGAACAAATGAGCTGATCTGAAGAACCCGACACATTATGTATTGGCTGTTGAACCCTCGAGCAAATCTGAGCCACACTATGGGTTCAAAAGAGCTCCATCGTCCATCAAAGCGGGAAAACATGGCGCGGAAACCACAGTGGGTCAACCACATGGGTTCACGTGATCACTTGCCACTTGGCTATGGAGGGGATGAGCTGGGATGATCTCCATTCACCATCTGGTGTAATCAAATTATGCGTGTTGGGTCAAACAATTAAGGTTAACATAACACCAAGGTTGCCAACGTCCATGGTATATGTGCAGGTGTTAACAACAACTCGGTGGGGTAGGCATATATCAAAGGTTAGATATATGTATGCAGCGCTTAAGCTTAGTTCATAACTAGGTTATGTTCTTTAATAGTTAAAGGGGTGGGTTCATGAGTTGACCACCATTACCATAATTTTTTTTTATTTTTTTTACTGTTTTTATATAATGTGTTAAAAAGGCCGTGACAACCACCTTTGCCTCTACCTCCTCCTCCTCCACCTCCACCTTCACCTTCACATCCTCCTCCACCTCCACCACCTCCTCCACCTCTAGCTCCATCTTGACCAGCATCACCACCTCCTCCTCCTCCTCGACCACCTCCTCCTCCAACTCCACCTCCTCCACTTTCGCCTTCGTCTCGAACAACATCACCAGTTCCTCTTCCTCCTCCTTAACCACCTTCTAATGCAGCTCCACCTCCTCCTCGACCACAACTTCCACCTCCATATACACAACCACCTCCACCTCCACCTCCTCATCCTTCTCCTCCTCCTACTCCATATCCACCTCCACCACTTCTACCTCCTCCTCCACATCCTTCTCCTCCACACACTCTTCCTCCACCTCCACCTCCTCCACCACCTCTACATTTGCCTCCACCCATTACACCACCTCCACCTCCACCTCCTCCTCCTCCTCCTTCTCCTCCTTCTCCACCACCACCACCTCCTCCACCTCCACCACCTACATGTCCACCGCTTCTACCTTGTACTCCTCCTCCACCTACTCTTCCCCCACTTACACCTCTGCCTTCGCCTCCTCCACCACCTCCTCCTCCGCATCCATCACCTACTCCTCCATCACATCCACCTCCTCCTCCCCCTCCTCCCCATCATCCATCTCAACCACCACCATCACCACCTCCTCCTTCTCCACCTATGCCTCCATCTCCACCTCCACCTCCTCCAACTCCTCAAGCTCAACCTCCGTGCCATCCTCCTCCTTCACCACCACCTCTACCTCCTCCACCACCACCTGCACCTCCTCCTCCTCCACCTTCTCCTCCTCCACCTCCACCTCTACCTCCTCAACCTCCGCCTCCTCCTCCTGCTCCTCCTCCACCTCCTCCTCCTCCACAACCTCTGCCTCTGCCCTCGCCTCCTCCACCTCCCCTTGCTCTTCCACCACCTACTCCATCAACAACAATACCTCCTCCTCTCCCTTTTCTTCTTCCTCCTCATCTACCACCTACTCCACCACCTCCACCTCCTTCTTAACATTCTTCACCTTCGCTGTCTTCTCCTTCTCGTCGTCCACCACCACCATGACCACCACCTCCACCTCCTACTCCACCTCCACCTCCATGTCCACCTCATCAAAAAATGTAAAAAAAAATTAAAATTTCATATCATTTCATTCTCTTTATTTATAATACTTATTGATTCATTCTTTATCATGATAATTCAAATATCAATATATACATGATAATATAAAAAATAATATGTATAAAAAATTTCAATAAAAATAAGTAATTATGATAAAAATAATTTGAATAATAAAATTTAAATTAGGTTTTTAGTTTAAGTCAAATATTGGTAAAAGTAATAAAAATTATGTGTGGCTACTTGTGATTTTCAATATGAAAGTTGTGAGAATAGTTAACATCATAACTAAACACCCAATAACGGAAGTGCAGTGTAGTTTAACACGACAACATTCTCGTTTTTTATTTGGAAAAAAATATTGATAATTTTGATTATTTTTCACATATTCATAATTCTACATATTTATATTTAAAAGTATTAAAAATAAAATTTAGAATGTTAAATTTATTTGTGTATTAAAAATTTTAAAAATATATGATGTAACCCAAATTCCAATTGGAATAAAAGAAAAGCTAAATCTATTTGCATATTAAAATACAGTTTCAAAATTGAGACATCAAAGTGTATCCCCGACCCCGGAAACATTTACAATCCGTCATTTGACAAATCCGGAAAGACGTGAATGTTTGCGTGAATTTCTATGAAGCCAAAGTCTTAATCTATTTTTTTGGGGCTACGGGTATCTATGATAAGAGAAAAATTCAATCCATAGGATTGGGCAGATATAGTAATTGAGGACGAATCTTGATGACAAAGTGTTTGTGAAAAAAATATAATGGAACACGAAAAATATCAATAAGTGATTTTTATAGTTGCAGAAAAAATGTGCACACAAAATTATCCACAAAAGATATCCATAGTTTCTGGGAAAAATTTATAAACCCTTAAAACATTAATAATGGAAAGAAAATTATGCATAAACTCTATATATATAATTGTAAAAAAAACTTATAAACTGTATTTTAAAACATGGATTGAGAAAGAGGCATGGTTTCAAATATGCAAACAAAATTATCCATAAACAATATCCATAATTGCAGGAAAAATTTATAAACCAGACTTTAAAACAAATATCCAAGAAGAAGCGGCATGGCTCAAGCATGTTAACATAATTCGAAATGACAGAAATGGCTACTTACCTCAATCCTGATTTGAAGTAAAGTTATGAAATGCTAGATGATGGAACACACAATCTTCATATATCAAACACACCCACTTCAAAGATAATCAGTCTGACGCTCTTCCATGAAAGATACAGATCAAACACATGACCTTCATATGCTCAGTCTCAGTCTAACGCTCTCCCAACAAAAATACAAATCGAAGACACAACTTTCAAAGATCTTCAAAATAGTCAGTCTAACGCTCTTCTATCAAAGATAAAGATAGAACACACGACCATCATATAATATATTCACTCTACCAAAAAACAGAGGCAACAACATTGGCGCTACCAATGAAAGCACTATCCACGAACACTTAATCATGACCATGGTTTCCGTGATCAAGAAAATAATTACATATTGGCACTGATACATTGTTATTTTTGAAATCGGCCGAACCGGCTATGAACTAAACGGCTCGAATTCAAGAAGACACCCCATAAAAGCAAAGAGTTACCCAAATATAGAAAGTAGAATATTAATTTCAATGACAGCCGGAAAAAGCAAAACGTAATTTAAATTTAAAAAGAAAAATTATAATTACATTCGGTCAGAAAAAACAACCATTAAATTCAAAAAATGCAAATCAAAATAATTAACTTTTAAAATATAAAGAAAGTAAAAGTAAGAGATTAAAAGTTAAATTTTAAAAAATTGTTAATTTCTTTTTGGTAAAAGATTGCGAATTTTAAAATGAGAAAGACCAAACAATTGATGACAAAGTAAAAAAATAAAAAATAAATTTGAAAATAATATTTATTTTCTTTTGAAGTAAAAAAATGGCGAGTTTGTCCATAGGGCTTTGGATTGGTTCAAATTCCTTGTGGGTGCTTACCTACCAAAAAAAAGGCAGTTTCTTTTGCAGCAAAAAGGGCAAAATTTCAAAGTTAAAAAAGTAATGGTGAGCTTTAAAAGCTCAATGTGTAAATTGCTTTCTTCAAAGTGCACATACTACGCACAAAGTTAATGCTCAAATTTGAAATGTCCATCTTTGAATGCACACAATTTCCAAAAATCTATGAAAGTAATTATACATAATTTTTTTGTTAAATAATAAAATTGTCAAAATAGAATTTGGGGATAAGTTGTTAAATAAAAAAAACTTATTAAAATTCATATGGCTTAATAACATTTTTCACTAATAAAATAATTTTTTTAAGTAATAAATAAATGTATATAGGGACTACATCTATCATCTTCATTAAAGTCATTGGATTAATAATCCTCTTTATTAGTATTAAAAAATAATTAATGTTTATATTTTTTCTAAATCTTTTTAGTTTGGAAATTTCATATTGATAAATATATAATTAAAATATTTATTTTCAAAGTTTGAGATAAACTATTTTTTTCAATATTTCAAAGAGCCTTGCAAAACTCTAGGAGTATGAAAAATCTAGCTACTAAATCAATGTGTTTTTTTAAGTAGAACCAATTAGTTATTGAATTAAAGCAATGAGGTAGGAAACACACATTGGGTTTACCAATAATATTTTGATCTATATAGATATATATTAATATATGTATCTGTAAATTCACTAATTATAATGAATTTATTATTAGATATTTCTATATATTGCACTATATATAACCCGCACAAAATTGTTCTCCTTATTTAATGTAACCTTTGACCACTTTGACCACTATAATATCTGATAGAATATGTGCCCCTTAACCAAAAATCATTATGAATGTAAAAACACTAATATGACCCACAACCACTAATTTAGTGTCATCACTCATACTCTTACATAATTACAAACCCTTCCATAATGCATCCTCTAACCACTATTACTATTAAAAAACAATGACACTTGATAATTCTTAAGGGACTAACTCTAGAATTAATTAAACCATTCTGCACTACGATCTTTAAAACGCAATCAATTGTAGAAACTATGACCCCTGGTACACTTCCCAATCATGAAATTGTAATTAGTTAAAATTTGCAACACACATCAATTTTAATATCTAACACATTAACTATAGCATTAAAGCTATATCTTTTATGTACTTAAAGTTGCATAACATAGTGATAAATTTGAGTGAAGTGTAACTCCAAATTCAATCCCATAATAAAGGAATATAATAAATGTTGTGTATTTTGGAGATGATATTTTGATTATAGATATTGACCCAAAACGAATTTTTCATGAGTCAACATATGATAATGATCTTGACGAGTACTCTCATTTTGTCCATTATATGACACAATGATGGTGTATATTTTGTAGATCATTTAAGGTCTTAATGTTGGTCTCTGAAGTTCATTTCAACTATTATTCCTTCCATCAATTAATATTAATCAATTATAGACATGCTTTTTTCTATATTTAGTTATATGTATTTCAAAATTATAAAATTTCAAAATTGTGTATTTCTATATGGTTTTTTTTTCCTATTTTCACTATTCAATGTAGTACAAATAATACATATTCTTTATTCGGTTCCTATTTAGTCATTTTTATATTATTGTGTTAAATATATGCATTGTTAAATTAAGCTTTTGATATCTCAAATTTTTTTTCTTATTTCTAAATTTTTCCTGATGAGAGAGAGTCATTTTGCATGAATAGGGAGAGTCTCTAACATTAAACTGAGTATTCTACAATAACTTGGTCAAGTAATAATGACAACAAAAATGTACAACCAGGAAAAACACATTGGTGACATGCTGAATATGAACCAATATGAATGTGAAATTTCCAATAAGTCCATTTGGCTCCCCTCTTTAATAATTTGGCTAGACATGAAACAAACCTCAATAATTAGTCCTCCAAAAATATTTAAAAATCTTCCAATAGATGGAGAGCACCTCAACACATACAAACAATGTTTCCTTCCTTATCGCACATTCAATTGTCCCTACAAATAATTGAAGTTTGGTAGGTTGACTCTTTAAACGTAGACAAGCAAGAGATTATGTGTCAGCCTACAATTGACTAGATATATATATGATCAGTTAATAATCTAACATAATATTCTGAATTCCACCACAAGCTCGAGAAGAACAAGGGGATATAGTTTTACTCCTTCTAGATGCTGAAAAATAAGAAGAAAGGGAAGCATAATTATACACAACCATTTAAATTTGACCTCTTACTACCTATGACATAATCTCATAGGAATATTGCATGATAAGACTCACAGATTTGGAAAAAAATAGGATGTAAACTTATACAATAAATGTGAATGAAATATTTCTAGGTATTCAACTAGAAGACCCACAACAACAACAAAATACACACACAATTGCATGAAGTTTTTTTGAGGATACACTATAGAGGGTAGAAAATAAAAGAAGACTAGAAAATTAGAACAGTTTCTAGAATAATCTATTTGGCCTAGCGTCTTATAGTTTCTTGGACATGGAAAATATGTATTCATTGAAATATTAGTATAGAAAATTATGGTAGTTCAGCAAAAACAGGAACATAAACAATCGACTCGAGACAATCTCAACATAGAAAGAAGCTCATCATAGGTATAGAACCAAGGGTAGTTCACTGAACCCAACAGGAAAAAAAAATTGAACATCGACTTGAATTGTGATTCACCCCATGTTAATACGATAACAATTATAGAAGAAAATGATGGTAAAGGTAAAACCCGATCCATGTAGACTGATAATGACAAAGTTTCTTCCAATCATTCTAGGATTCATGACATATTGAGTTGGATAGTTGCAATATTCACTCTAAAGAAAACAACAGGAAATGGAGATTTTGTTGTAATGTTATAACTAGGAAATACACCAACATAAAATAAACATTCCAATAAGAATTAATGATCCACCTTTTGGAGTCTAACAATTAGTATGTAAATCAGTCGAACACACAATATATATGCCTATAGTTATGCTAATCACCATAATTATAAGTTAATTATTAGGTTGATGGAAGATATTTAAACCTCCTGGAATATGTTGGAACATCCATAGTAATATTGACATATGTCATCGCTAAAATGTTCCACTAATACTTTTTGTTACTATTGAAATATGCATGCAATTTTTAATTTTATTTTTTATAAATAAGCACAATATATTTTGTAATAAAGTTATAATTTAGTTCATTTCTATTGTTTTTTTAATCTATGAAATGTGATAGGAATAATGGGGTGCCCATTTTGATGGTTATCATGCATTGAATTTTATTTGTAGTTAGATCCATTTGATTTATATGGCTTCCCTAGTCTGTCTTAATTTAATGTCAATATTTTATTTTAACTTAAATTGGAAGTAAATTCCAAAATATATATGCCTATAATTATGTTGATAGTAAGAATAGATCTTCGATAGTTATAATTTAATTATTAGGTTCATCATAGATATTTAAATCTCGTGGAAAATGTTGGAATGCTCATGGTAGTATTGACATATCAATGATAAGATTTATGTCCAAATTAGGTATACTCTTTTAATAAAATTGTCTCAAATTAATTAATTTAAGAAAATGGCATATCAACACATCATATTGAGAATGTGGTATTTCTAAGTAGAAAATGGCATATCAACACATCAAATTGGGAATGTGTTATTTCTAAGCCATGGTGAGGTAAGAAGAAATGTTTCCAACTAAAGGCTTTCCATAATAATAGTGGGGTGAATCTACATGGATAAACATACTTGTATATATTATATATCTCTAATAATAATAATGGGGCTAGTGTTTTGATTCTTATAATAGAATGATGGGTATAGAAACGTTCAATCCATTTAATTATATGGTCACAATAGTTATAATAAAACCAATAAATCATTTTATAGTCAAAATAATTTTTTTGTAAGCTTTGGTAGGACTCTCCGATTTACATGTCCATTGCATAACCCACTACAGGGGAAGGGTAGCCCAAGATTTGAACCCAAGACTT